>BLKR01009274.1:0-140442 GCA_011170035.1 Teleogryllus occipitalis
TACAGTGAAACTTCGATTTTACGTTCCCCGATCTTACGTTTTCCCGGAATTTACGTCATAAATGAGTGGTCCCGGCAAAACATCCATATAAGTAATGTATAATTTTCCTCGATTATACGTTTTCGCGATTTTACGTTTTCCTCGATTTTGCGCCTGATTTGTGAAGTCCTACTACGTCCTAAAACCCCGATATTAAGATTTTTGCACAGCATGTCTCGAATTTTAGACGGACATTCTGAAAGAAAAGGAGGCAATGTCGATGTCGGTGAAAGTGGTGAAAGGGGATACATATAAATGTTAAGTGTTTTGCTATTCGCTGTTGAGAGAGAAGGGACACTGTCGTCCACTCAGAAGCTTCGTTACGACTTATATTTTTGGTATTGGAGCTTCCGGTTGGATAACAATGTCTTCCTCTCCTTCGAGCTCATAATGTTGAAGTGCCGTCTCATTTAGTGTTCAGCTTTAGTTGGTTCTTTGAGCGACGTCCCGGGAATATACGCCACGTGTTGCATTCCGAGTGCGTTCCGTTCTGAGTGTGTTTTATTGTGTTTGTCGCCGATTGCTGTTTTGGACTTGTATGATGGAAAAAATGTTTCTGCACATGGAGAAGAAACGCAAGTCATTTACCATCGAAGACAAAATGCATATTTTAGATCAAGTCGATGCTCACGTTGGGAAGCGAATAGACCTCGCCACCAGAATGGGTCTGAGTGTGTCCACTCTGAATTCAATAGTGAAGCAGCGTGAAAAAAATTGAAAAATGCTATTCGAAATGCGGCCCTTCGTTTTCGAAGTCTCGAAAATCGTTGAAAATGTCGCCAATGGAAGAATTAGAAACGACTCTCGCTAGTTGGTTCAAGCAGGCGAGAATCTCGAATTTGGCAATAGATGGGAGTCTTTTGAAAGAAAAGGCGCTACATATAGCAACACGCCTAGGATTGGAAGATTTCAAGGCGTCCAATGGCTGGCTGGACCGGTTCAAAAAGCGCCAGAATCTTGTATACAAAACTGTGTCGGGAGAAAGCGCGAGTGTGGATCCAGCCACCGTTTCTGACTGGAAGCAACAAATTAGTCATTTAACGGAGGGCTATGAATTAAAGGACATATTCAACGCAGATGAAACGGGATTGTTCTTCAATCTCCAGCCCAACAGAATGCTGGCTTTTAAAGGGGACGCATGCCATGGAGGCACAAAATCCAAACAGAGGATCACCGTGCTACTGGCATGTAATGCCGATGGTAGCGAGAAATTGCCTCCGTCAGTTATCGGCAAGTTCCAAAATCCCCGATGCTTCAAAAATATTAAAACGTTACCGACGAAATACAAAGCAAATCAGCAAGCCTGGATGACTGGGATAATTTTTGAAGAGTTTCTTGTACAGTGGGACAGGCAGATGGGGGCCAAGAACAGAAAAATTATTCTCTTCATTGACCAGTGTGCTGCTCATCCGAAGGAAACCAGTGGGCTGCGAAATATAAAGATTATATTTCTGCCTCCAAATTGCACCAGCCATTTACAGCCACTGGACTTGGGCATCATCCACTCTTTCAAGTGCTATTATAGGAAGCAATTATTAAGGAAAGCAGTTGCGATGATAGATGGAGGGATGATTGAAGATGTTTCTAAACTTAAATTAAACATCCTTCAAGCATTACATTTTGTGGCTGAAGCTTGGAGAGAAATATCTCCAGAAACAATTAAAAATTGTTTCAAAAACTGTGGATTTCAAGTTGATAGTGAAATGGAAAATATTGTCCTTCCAGTTTTAACTTCCTATGAAACGCAAGACTGGCTTTCTTTGAAAATAAGTGACAATGACCGTGATTTTGAAGATTATGTAACTGTGGACAATGGACTATTAACTTGTGAATTTCAGTCTATTGACCAGATTCTGGATGAAGAATCTTCTGCTATAGACAAGGAAATTGCTGAAGAGGAGGATGAGGAAAAGGTTACATTTATACAAGCCATTAGAGGACTTGACACAGCTAGAAAGTATTTTCAACAATTTAGTGTGGATGAAAATGTGTTAATTTCATGCAGTGAAATTGAAAATAAACTTTATGCTCTAAAACACTTAGAAAATAAAAAGCAAATGTCGATTTTGAACTGGGTGAACAAGTGATTGTGTGAAGTTGCATATAGAGTCATGTTTTAAGGGTAAAATCTGTTTAATGTATCCAGTTTCAATGTGTTGTGTTTTTAGAATTTTGTGTGTTTTTAGAATTTTGTTTGTTTTTACAATTTTGTGTTTTGGAATAAAATCTGTGCAGAAAAATAATTTCCTCGATTTTACACTTTTTTTGACCAGTCCGCGGAGAGGCGCAGAAAATAGTTTCACTGTAGTTTCTTAAATATTGGATAACATTAGACATATGCAAACAAGGGGAAAAGCAAATTTGAAAATATTATGCATCATCATGCAGAGTTAATCTATTGGATCCCATTTCAAACTGCAAATCTATCCACTTTCTCATTCACTACATGTTTGGAGGCAAAGTGCACATAATCATACTGAAGTAATAATGAGAACTTGAATTCAAAATTATTTAAATAGATGAAACCTAAATATAGTGTCTGCTGAAAGCTAAATACACTATTTCTTCAGGATTAACAACGCTGACATATGTTTGCATTATTGCAAACATCACAATAATGAAAATAAAATTCAATAAAGAGAAAAATCAGATACAATAAGAATATCGCATCTACTTACCAATGGCTCTTGACAAGACACAAAAAGTACTTCATGAAGAAATGAAAGAAATTGGACTACTAAAAGACTGAAAATCAATTAGATATGTAATAATTTTAAGTATATCACAACTTTTTAAAACGTTTCTTTTCACTGACCGCAATATGCTGGGATAAGAAAGGAATGATTTTCTATATAGGTTCAGACCATTTGTCCAATAAAAGCCATAAAACATTGAAAGATATGGATGAAATTTGGGGTTAAAATTTAATAATGGAAAAGTAGATATGCAAAATATTAGATAAAATATTAATTTATACTACATTACTAATTTTTAGAAAAATAGAATTTATACAATACTTACTTTGTACTTAATGTGTTTACGTGTAGGTAATAAAAATCTCTATGTCATTTTTAAGTTTTGGTTTAAATCATTTCTTCCATTATTAAGTTTTACTAACCCAAGGAGAAATTATTAATCTACAATACTCCTGAGCTACCTGATTTACTTCCTCAGGTTCACTTCCTGTCATGGTACAAAAACCATTTCATATCAAAATTATTTCAAGAAGACTGACACAGAACTGAATTGCCTTCTTCTGCTTTGTTTTCTCTTTTCTACTAACAAGAATGTGGAGCATTCATATAGAGAACAGATGTGAATTTCAATCTATTCAAATATTAATTAAACTTTTTTTTTTTTTTTGGTATTGTCAGAAGGACATAAATGGAGCACAAAATAAACTGAATAATACTCCTAACAAACAAGAATGGTAATGAATGACAATGAGAAGACAACTGCTACTATTTTCCCCCCCTTTTCTGAAATAGTAGGAATTGCTTTCACATTGTCTCCTTGTTTAAAACATGTTAAATACTTTCATTAGAATAAAATCTTTATTTCACAATCTCAAAAAAGACTGAAACACAACTTGCATAATATCTTCTACATTCAGACATGCATACGGGTACACAAAAAAAATACAATACGTGCAAAGAATTGCATGCTAGTATGAGTATATGAACAAGTAACAACATATACTCATTTATAACATATTCAAGGTTGCATAATGTATTATGATTATGTTAATAACTTCAAACTCCTTCACTTTCAGTAAAATTAAATATTCTGAACTTGGAAGTAGCAAAAAGAATCAACATAATAATTTAATTAACCTTTCATCATTAAAAACTTCAATTATTTGAAAACTGTATGCAAAAAACTTGATAACTCGACTGTGGAATTTGTTGTGTAAATGAGGAACTACATTAATAACTTAGTCATAATACACTTCAACCAGATCATCATGATGCCAATTGAACAAAACAACCTTCAATGTTACATTTTTTTAGATGAATCAATTACAAACATAAAACAAATCTGCATTTTTGAGAATGCATGTATTTGAAAAAAACATGATCTGTGCATTTTTGGAGTAAGCACCAGTTAATTATGAATTTATCAGTGAATTTATTTCAGGTTAATACATCAATTTCAGAACAGAATAACACAAAACAGGGAACTAATAATTTTCAACAACGATAGGCACAGAAATTAGAAGACAGAAACTTACAAACATGCTCAAGTTGAATACATAAAGACATTGAAGATGTGGCTACGATAACAAATTAATCCACATTATTTACATAAATAACAGGGAATATGGTATACATAAACAAATCTCATCATACTATATCTTTGGTAGGTCAATAATTAAGTCTTTTTCTATATAAAAAAAACAACAACAAATACATATATTTCAGAACATATCACATATAATATTACTGTAATACTTTGATAACTCTGGTAACAATTCTGGTATATTTTATGCAAATACTTGTTGAAAAAATAATCTTAATTATCTTATTCGATCACCTTTCAAATACTGTAAAGATCATAAACGTTTTAAATGCACATGTATGCCAATCTGTCAAAGTCTTTCCAGGGCTGGGTTTAATTAAGGCAGATAAAAAAGGAAAGGGACAAAATAAAATAAAAATAAATTTCAAAATCCTATAAAAATAAAAGAAGCCATGTTTTATACCCTTTTTATCTGCAGTTTTGTTTTTGAGTAATAAATATGTGACTTAGCTAATGCAATTGGGCTGGAATCTTTATGTTGCTGCCTTCCAGTATATTACATTTTGTGGAAAGTTAAGCAGCTCTTTCTTTTTCCAAATTTTACCGTGCATATCACTTTGCCTTATAATAAATCCAACCCTGGTAGTTTCTTTATTCACACAATGGGTTTGATTTTCCAACTTGATTGCCCTGGCATGCATATATACTACTCACTGCAATAAAGATCTACTTCACAGAATAGGCCTAGTAAAGTTATTGTGATAATACTGACTTAAACACTTTTCACAATATATTAGTTGCCCTGATTTTTAGTTTGTTCATAAACCTAGACCTTTTTGCATTTAACAATACTAATATTATTATTATTATTATCAGGATTTTTGTATATCGTGATGTGTCAAAAAAATCTTATAACGAGAGTAAAATTGTGCCTCAATCAGAATCTGAAATGAACAACAAAACTCAGTGATAAAATATAATTATTTAACTCAAGAAAACATCTATTTGAAAAAGTATACTTGCAAAACACTGCAATAGAGGAGAAAAACTATTTCAAGTTTGTACTATATTTTACAAACAGTACAGAAGCTACACTCATACCAAAACTTGAGACAGAAGATTTATTATTGATAAAAGACTAAATGGCACAAAGGGTAACAATAATAATAATAATAACCTATATAGAGACTTAACATTTTCTTAATTTTAACTATAAGGAAAATTTAAGAACAATCATGCTCTACGGTTTACATTAGAAACATTAAGTAAGATTATGACAATTGCTTCATAAATCCTTAGGTAATTATTTCTTTGAAAATATTAACCCATCATTCCTTATGCAAAATTAATACACAAAAATTAATGTACAAAAACTTGTTACATGGTTGAAAAAATTGTGGAGTATGTGATTACAAAGAAACTTCTTTACATACTAAAAGAAACAAAATTGAATTCAAGTAAAGAGTATATGAATATCATGCACTTTTATGAAATATACAATTATGTTATCTCCATTCCAATGTAATTGAAGAACATGTAACATATTGTAACTGAATAAGCAATATAGAGTAAAACAGAAGACAGTAATATTTATATTCAGTCATCAATAGAAATTAAAAATAAGCACATCAGTTAAAAACACAAGTTAAAAAGCAGAAAAGTAACATTTTACTTAGTGTGGTGAAAATGATATTAAAAAATAGACAGTCAAAATTGATGGCTAAACTTTAATAACACATATCTCAAAACATTGGGTGGTTTTGAGATAATAAAGTAACCTGAAAGATAAGATCATCTGCCAAATTCCAATGACACATTTCGTAAAAATTAAATGGAAATTTGTTAAAATAGAAATTAGTCACATTTTTATTAGCTTGTAATAGAAACGTTGTATTCTCTCTTCTGAAAAGATGCAATTTTTGAGATACCCATTGTTATAATTTAGCCATCAATATGTAGACATATGCAAGGTAAAACAAATATGCTTTTGAAAATGTAATAGTCAATCTCTAACAAAATAAACTCATAATACTTCAAATAAATCAACTCAGAATGAGTCAACTCAAGAGTGAATTACAACTGAGAATGAGCCTAATACTGTGGAAAAGACTCATTTTGGAATGTCAATTTAAGGTCCAAAGGCAAAGCAATTCTGAAAATATTCAGTTTAATGTCAACTTTAAATGATAATAAATCTTCTTAAGTATTAAAAAAGAATTTACAACAAAAATTGTAAAAAATGTGAAGTAGCAACTTTTTAATGATTTATGTTCAACCTCCATAATAAAAATTATTTTTGAAGAAATACCGAGTGTTTTTGATTTAAATTTCTTCAGACTAATCTCCCTAAATTACCCAAGGATTACAAGCTGGATTAGTCTTAATAGTTGAATGTAAACAATACTTCATTTATAAATTAAAGTCTATTCCCTACATTCATACCTACAAATATACAAACACAAACACGTCAAAACAGAGGAAACCGGAATGTAACGGCAACAAATGATTTGCATTTCACAACGGTTTCTAATAAAATTCAAGATCTTTTATAAATGGTACCTTTTTATCCAATATACATATCTTGAACATTCGATATCACAATGCTAGTTGTAAAACAGTATCACTTGCAACAATTATATAGAAATGAAATGTAATTTGGTATAATAATTAATTTGTTTCACAATTCTCTGTATCTTCTTTATGAGAAAGACAGTAAATAACATTCACACAATGAAATTGAAGCAATTTTATCACAACAATTAAAATATAAAATGAGAAACAAACTAACTCACATTACACCCAGGAGGAAAAATACAATCAACACAAAATAAGCAATTAAATGAATTTAGAAAATTAATTATTGGTACCTTCTCTTAAGAGTTGTGAAAGGAAAAACCAATAACATGATGACTTTAACAGACCATTGAATAATTTTCATCTTCAGGCACATCAGTTTACAACAAGACCTTCAAGAGTTATCAACATCAACAACATGACAAACTAAAATATTTTTCTTTTAATTCAAATAAATATCACATACAAATGAACAGCACTGCACATAAATATCTTTTTGAAAATTATTTTTTAAGAAAATTACAAATACAAAGTTAAAAAAAAAAATTGAAGCAAGTGTTTATGATAGCACGATAAAGAAAACAGTATGAGTTTTACACCTGAATACAAGTGTTTAAAGATGTATTCATGAAATTGAAGACCTATAATTAAGTTATCGAGAAGAAAAAATGTGTAAGCATACAATATTACACAAAACTGTCAATAAAATTAAAGTGAAATACATACACTGTAATGGCAGTGTAATCAGACAGCAAGAAGGCAGTGGTGGTGAAGGTACATTTGAAATTCTAGTGTTTTGTATACATTTGAAGTTTGTAGAATTAAATCTCAAATATAAAAAAAACATGCTGGTTTACTCCATAAGTTTTTTGACTAAAGATAAGAAAGATGAGATCCAAAGGAAAAATATAAAATAAAAAGATATAAGTTATTGAAAGAAAGAAAATATCAGATAAAAGAAGGATTATATAAGAATATTACAACACAACATTGAAAGTGCAATGAAAATAAAACAGCTGCACAATGCATACCATAAGGAAAGGTATAGAGTATTCAAATGACAAAACTACTACAGATCGTAAATACAGCCAAGGGAGTGAAATAAGAACATTTATGACCAAGAGACACAATATTATATGAGATTTCAACATTAAACTACTAAATTGGACTCCAAAGTTCAAATCCTTTCAATTACAAAGATAATTCAACAACTGAAGTGCATGTAAAGAAACATTTTATTAAAAAAAAGTCATTTTTAAAGTGTTAGAAAAAATGTATAAGTGGTACTTTTTGTTCAGGCAAGCAACAAATTCCAGAATACCAAATCATTTTAGTAAGCCCATAAAAAGAGCAGATTCTTCCCTATAACAAAACATTCATATCAAGCTAAGGCAACATAACATGCTTGCAGAAGGGTGATCCTGTAAGATGAAGTATGTACTCATGCCCCGAGTAGCCTATGAAATAACTGGAATGGTATAAATACTGGAGTAACACTTTTACTATCATTGAAAGAGCTACAATGAACTCGACTATAAATATTTGACTTGAAGAAATTCAATTTTAAATACAATATAAATTTGGTAAAAATTCTTCATTCAATTCAACATCCCGAAAGTATAACGGAAAAAGGATTTGCCTAGTTTACTCATTCATACAAGCAAGATGTTATCACCATGATATCAAAAAACAGTCAGAGATATAAATGTCCAACATTAATTACTTTCCTACTGTAGCCATGTGATAAGTAGGATTTTCATGCCAGGTACAATGTATATTAGGGTTTATCAGGATAAGCTTTTTTGGGAGAAAAGGAATTAATATATTATTTCTGTACAGATATGAAATAAAACTACTATAGAGTAGTGTACCCTAACTTTGGAATGAAAATCCTAAAATATATGTACGTGACAAATGGCATTAATGTTCAGTACTTCTGTACTTCTATTCAAATGTTATAAAAGAACCATGTACTTCACAAAGAGACTAACATAAATTTTGTTGAGAAAAATATATTTCTTCTGAAAAATAATGCTATTCTATGTAACTGGATTTGATTTTGTCATATCATAGATTTTTAATTTAATGGATTATTTGGAATTCCTAACTCACAATTTGGAAAATTAAATTATACCAGCTTAAAAAGTGGGATTTGCCAATGTGATAGAGCAGTAACAATATATAGAAATAATCAACTACAACAATAACACAATATTGTTGTGGTTGATTATCCCTATATATCATTATGGATGATCACAAGATTTCTGCTACCACCATGGAATTGATATAGTAGTATCTGAAATGCCATTTTGAGTAAATTTTGAACTGAATTTAGGAATATTTAAAAAGATGCTTTGTAAATTAACTTTTCATATTAATTAAAAAACAGATTAGCTATGTTACATCTATTTATAGAGAAAAGACTATCTTTTCTCTATGGTAAGGCACTCACGGCATCCATGGAGATATGATCTATTATTTTCATCACAACACTAGAAGGCTAAGGTAGGGTAAAATAGTTCCTGGCTGCTGTTACCTAAAGCAATTTCAAGCAATCATTAGAGCAGGCAGGCTGGGACTGAATGTTTTTCTGAACTAGTGAAGATGAAAGGAAATCCTGAAGCCTCACTTAAAGATTTTATACCTAAATCCAACCTCTAACCCCACAAAACGAGACCTACAATGAAAATTGTTCTAATCAATAGTCAAAACATAGGCTTTACTCAACAAATACAAGCATAGATTTACTACACACCAGAGACATCACTACAAGTTTCCCAGAAAGAATATTTTCTAGTTTCTGTGAAATTTGCATTAAGTTTATCAGGTTGCAGTTTTTTATTACCCAAGACAGAAATAGTTTTGAGAAAAGTAAATCAGCAAATATAAGACATGCTGGAAATTTAGAGATAAAATAAAGACATTTTGTGCTAGAAGTACATAAATATAGATATCTAATGGCAAATATTACAGTAAGGTAATTAAAGGAACAATCTAACAAAATGTTTAAATACACAATAAGTACTATTTAAAATATTATCAGTTTTTTAATGTCAACAAAATACTGTGTGTGTGTGTGTGTGTGTGTTTGATATAGAGTGTGCACGTGCATTAGTATGTTCACATGTGTAAATTTGTTTCGGTGTGTATATCTGTAGTATTATTTACACATAGGCAAATCAAATCTTCATTTTACATTAATGATAACTATCAAGAAGTATCAAATCTGGATAATTATTTCCCTCTTTTTTCTTCTTTATAAAACTCTTTCATTCGCTTATACACATTGCACATGCCTTCAAGAACATGTACACAAAACAAATAGGAACAGCAAATTCTAGAAAGCTAATAAAAATTACATATTTTCTGTATATTAGAAGGTACAGGTTTTCATGACTCTAACCTACTCTAACAGCAGATTAAGTTTTATTTTGTCCATCCTCTCCCTTCTTCTTTCAAACCTGTGTACAGGCCTTCATCAGCAGCATAAACAGGAAATTAAAATCTCAAAATATCCTCTCGCAATTCTATCTAATGACATTAAATTAAAAATTCTGAAACAAGAAAAAAAAGCTTACATTAATATCAAGCAAAACCATCACTACAAGTCTATCTACACGTGGAACAGCTGCAGAAATTTTTCATGTCACAGAAACTTACCTCACCCTATACTTCCTGCCGCAAGTGTGGCAAGTAGAGCATAAATAGCTGTCAGGATCTGACTTTCTTTGGTTGCTGACAAGATCGTTGCCACACTGGAGGCCTGAACCACTTCAAATTTGTCTCGCAGAGTTATGTTGTGACCATATTTATCCAAGAAATCCATGACAACCCCATTGGACCATCCAAATCCCAACTGCACTCGATATTCACCACCTTCTCCATGACCACCTAGTTTGGTTGCATCATACTAGGAAGAAAAATTGACACCCAATGAATACTTAAAACAATTAATGGTTAAGGAACACACACTGGTTACAGCAGTTTATAGCAAGAATTAATTTGTTTTTGAAAAAGCGAGAAAGATATTTCTGTAAGTTTTATATCTTCTGCTCTATCTTAATAAAATACATGCAACATACCTTTTCATACATGTTCCCCGTTTCATTCCAAGCTTTAAAGTTGGAGCGTACCCACTTCTGTGCAATTTGATAGGCCAATTCTTTTGCCCATGGATCACCTGAAGCATCCAGGCTTTCCACAAACAGGTGCTGCAACGGAGCCCATGCATTGGGGTAGTCCCACTGTTCATTTGACAGTTCCATTGTTGTTGGGATTCCTCCTAGGAGTACCGTTGCATGACTATGCTCCAAGTATTTGAGTACTCGCCCTACATATTGCTCTTTGTGTGTTGTATCATAGCAGCCAGTCCATAAAGGAGAAATATTTGTTGGATAGAAATAATCACGTCGTTTATCATTTATCATATCATAATCTAACCAAGCACCAACTTCTTTGTGCCACAGAACTGCTGTCACAGCTTCTTTTAACTTCTCAGCAATATCATTATACATTTCAGATTTGTTAAAGTCTTTAAATCTTGAATAATAATTGGCCAATGTTTTGGCATTTCCATATAGAACTGCATTAAGTTCCACAGGAATTATGAACCTGGTTTTCAAATTTGTCAGGTTGCCTGAAATTTACATTAATACAAAACTTTCAGAAAATAATAAATTAATGAAAGTGTCAATGATATATTTATTTTTTTTTTTACTGCTCTTGTTCAGTTTTACTTGATACAATACCTTTGTTAGTGCCATTCAGAACGAACCATCTACTCGAAAAGTCCCAGCCAGATTCGGCAGCTGCTTTAAGTTCAGAGTAGTAATTTTCTTTGTCTTCTTCAGTGTGAAAGAAGTGCGCACTCTCATAATCTTCTCTAATGGGCAAGAATTGGTAAAAATGGATAATTATCACATTGAGTGAATTTTCATGAGATCAAAAATTTAGAATCATTATCAGAAAGTAATTTCAAAAGACCACGCATACACTAAATATTGAAGAGAAGTACAGAAAACAACAATGCAGGGGAAGATATTCAAGTATATTAATTTTTCCCGAAGAGTGAGACTTATGAGTTTCTTGTACTGTCATTGGTAAACGTCTTTGTTTAACTCCTGAAGGTGCTTAACTGCAGAGATTAATATTATCTGAGAAAAAGTTTGTAAACCAGTTATGATTAAGTTACGATGTTCCTTACTTTTTGACTTGAAATTCTAAATGTTGTCAATTTGGATTCAAATGTCCTAAATTATTGTTAATGCTATGTTTATATACTTGAAATGAAATTTTATATTACAGCAAACTTCAGCACAAAATTTCAGGAGTTATCGCAATTTAAAAAAAAACAAAATAAGGAACCCAAAAACAAACTTGCACAAAATATGTACCTAGCAATAAATATGAACATTGATAGGCTTATTTTTCTAGTTATGAAATTAAAGAATACCCTTTACAATTCAGTGAATATTAAATTAAGTTATAAAACGTAGAAATAAAAAGAATAAAACAGAATCTTACTTGTATGACTCTGGTCTTGGGCCATTAGAATTGTCCTTGTATCTTGCTAGAGTGTATACTTTTCCATCTTTTTTAATGTTGACTGTGTGATTCACCATCCAATGTTGGAATTCTTTATCCAGAGTATCTATATTCTTTTCAACAAACTCATAATCCTGAGTGGTATCTACATAAGTTTGAACCATTGGTATGAGGAACGGTGGTTGTGAACGCATTGCATAATATATACGACCTCCATTGGGTATAAATCCAAACCTTTCAACAATGGATAAAAAGTTCTCTAACATTCCCTTCACAGTTGACTGCATTTCTGACAAAAGTAAACCTCTGATAATCCAAAATGAATCCCAGTAGTAAAATTCTCGAAACCGACCACCAGGTACAATTACAGGATGAGGCACGTAGATAATGGAATAGAATTCAGGACTTTGTTTAACAGCATCTTTCATTTTACGACCCAATGATTTCCAGAGACTATTTAAATGTTCTGCGAATCGACGGAAATCTGGATCTTGAATTTTATTTAAAAATTTGGGGTTTGGCACCCAATCAACTGGATCCCAGACTTCAAATTCGCTCCCTGGTTCTTCAAATGCTTTTGTGAGGAAACTCAAAATGTCTTGCTTATTTGGTTTTCCTTGAGTTTCATTCATCATTTCATTGAATATTTCTAAGGTCCTTGCAGGTCCATATTTCATTTTCATGTCTACAAATTCTTTGGAGTCCCGTATTCCACTTCCCAACTGCACATAATGTAGCAGGTCTCCATGACAATATATTTCACTGCAACAAAAAAGAAAAAAGATAAAAATCATAGCTTCTTGGGCTTCAAAATAAAAGCAAAGTAATGTTTAACCAAGTCATTTTCACATACACAATAAATATATAACAGTTATTTCATGTTTAAAAAGCAAAGTGGTACATTCACTTAAATAGTATGTTGACATTCATTTTAGAATGTGGGAAAATATTAGTGCATAGAGTAACATACAAGCTTATATTAATACAAGATGTGTTAAATTAGAATGACATTGTTTATACAACCCCGATGAAGATCAAATTCATCAAAACATCAGCAAAAAATAATAGTATTTTAATTATTTTCTGACCAAACGACCCACTGTCAATAAACTGCAACTAATTTCTCAGACCAAGAGAAATTATTTCATAAACGAACACGTATGTATATTCGTCTCTTCCAGCACAAAGCTGGAGCAGTTTCAACTCAATTTTCCAAAGAACAAACTTGAGAGGGATAGAGAAAAACAAGGCATTCACAATTCAAAATGTTATCTTTTTTTTTCTTTTATCTTTTACTTGCTCGCATACTACTTATATGTAAGTAGTATGCGAGCAAGTAAAAGAAGCATAGAGAAAGTATTGTAATTCTATGACAAAAACGAAGATTTTTCAACAGAAAAACTTTCAATTTGTGGGGCTAGTAAATTACTTCCTCTAACATGCTGTGTACTCAGAATTCGTTTTGTGAGTCCTTGATACTGAAAAATTGGCTGATGACAAAATGTCTGTTTGTCTGTCTGTGTGCAATGCCTGGGCCTAAAATGTTCAGACAATTTTCTCAAAAATTGTTATTGATCTTGCCGAATTTGAAACAAATATTTTGATTTTACTCATCTTTTCGTATTCTATTATTCATCAAATCATTTATAATACTTCCAGGCACAGCCAAAAGGAGTAGGCACTGACAAAATAGAGAATACCGGTTCGCAGTTCATCTAGACATTGCAGATAATGATATGAAAAATGAGTAAGTACTCCAGAGCAATTGCTCAAAGTACAAATAGGAACTACTACTTCTCATATGCAATTGCTTCTTTTGATACTATTAAAAAGTTTCGTGAAACGTGAGCATTGACTTCTCTCTGAGTAATTGCTCAGTTGCGATTGGTCGATTTTCGTCATTCAATACGATTTGAATCACGTACAGAGATTGCTCCGAAAATTCAAAGTAAATGCTTCGCACTAGGAGCAAAAACCTCGATTTCATTCATAAGTAAGCAATTGCTCCACGACCGAGCAGTTACTTACCAGTGGAGATTGCTCAAAATACGAGCGATTACTCGGGTACTTTATTCATACTGTTTGAAGAAATTGCTTTGAAATCTCTAGAAAGAACTAATAGCTTATTTTTATTCGTATCACCCATTAATGGGGCAGCAGTTTGGACGGGGCATGGTCGGCGCAAGGCCGGGCGCGGGAACGGGATGGATTGTGAACAAAGTTGCTTCCGTTTTACACAATAGAGATAATTCATTCCTTTTCTTCTAAGAAACACTTGTGATAAATACACGGGCAACGTCGGGTTATTGCGTGTAGCTAATGAAAATAAAATAAGAGATGAAGTTAAAAAAAACCTTCATTACTTTACAACGCACATGTTTGGTTTGCGGCAAAAATCTGTGTGCGCGTGTGCTTTGTAAATGGTAATAGAAGAAAACTATTATTTCTAATAAACAGGGGCAATTGCCCTCTACAGCGGACCTGTAACTTCTCTTTGGTAGGACATTGTCTGGGTCAGTTTGTGAATATGGAGACGTTTCAGAGCTAGTTTGACTGAAGAATGATTAGAAAAATTTCTGACCATTGAAAATCCAAGAAACTTCATCCACTCTGACAATGCATTACTGAAATCAAAGGACCCTTATGATCGCCGTTGTTCTGGGTTCAAGAAGATGAAAGTAGCCGACTGCAAGAACCTTGTGGCCTGCGAGCGCCCAGTCTTTCGCTGTCCTCACTAGCATTGTTCTCTCCTTCCCAGAGGCTTCAAGGATGTCGGTCAAGCAGCGAAGTAGTGACGTTGCGGGGAAAGGGGGAGGGAAAATCGGCCGTGCGCCTCCCTTTCCATAGCGACTTCTCGATGCCAGTATTTCCCATCTTTGTGATCAGGGAAGGCGGTGATCGACGATCGTCAAGCAACACGAGATCAAACGATACGAAAGGAATTCAAACATCCTGTTTATCACATTTTCTTAAAAGTATGTTCGGGGGTGACCTTCAGGCATCTTTCGTGAAACGATTCCTCGGAACACTTAATATGCTCGTCCTATTTGAACCCCTACAGAATCGTCGCACGTAATAAACCTATTAGTGTAAGCGTGAAACTGGATGCCAAGGAATGGAAAAGATAAAAGATTCAAAGAAATTGTGCGGTGAATTTAGCGGGGCACCGCACCAGCCGCAACAAGCAAACTCCCGGAGGCACTGCAGTGACATCAATTGTTGCCCTGATGGCTACGTGTAAATTGAGAAAGTCTGGAATATTTGAAGGTTTAATACTTAAATTAAGATACGACTGGAGAAAGGGAAAACGTATCAATCTTTCCCATAGAAAAAACGAGTCCGTCTGCTCTTTCACAGATTGTGAGAAATAGAAAGACAAGAATCGTGGCGGTGGCTCATCACAGATCAAGAATTATACCCAGACCAATATTACAGGAGCATGACCAATAACCATCAAAACGCAATGGAAAATAAAAGTGTCTCAGTATAAGACAGATACATTAAAATTGTAAAATATATGTACAGACGACCAAAAAGTTTCTTGTAAGGGGTTGTGTTACAAACGTCACACTTTTTTACTTACTCGCTACTGCTTACGCAGTATAGAGAAAATTACGCAATGCTGTGGGAAAATATGTAGATTTTTCGACAGAAAACTCTTATTGCCGGGCCCTGGTAATGCAAAAGTGAATAAATCCAGTTTCTAAATATAGAAAAAATCCTCTAACACGTGACGAAGCCAGAATCCATGTTTTGTGGGTCCTTGATAACGAAAAGTTGTTTGACGGCAAAACGTCTGTCTGTGAACGCTAGCGGCTAAACAGTTCAGCCGATTTTCTCGAAAATTGATATTCCCCAATCGTTGTGGGTGATATCACGGCACCTTGAATTTGAAAAAAGATATTTTAATTTTGGGGGGTACTTTACTTAAAGCCCCTGGCACATTTTCCAAACTAAAAAAAAATTGATTACATTTTGTTGTTGAATAGTGTGAAGGACATGTCTCATAGGTGAATGGGGCAGGTCCCATTTTCATTTAAATCCCCAATTTTCGAAAATTACAGAAGTTCCATTTTTCGGTGTCTTCCTATAATTAAACTATTGAAGAAAGATATATTTTTTCAGAATGAAATCTGTTTTTTAAAGACAGATTTTGAAATAAGATCACGTACAATTTTTCGAAAATTTGAGTATTCTCTTAATTTTCAGTGAAATACATGCAACTTTTTAATTTTGTTTACACAATTTTTTCTCAAAAACAGCACCAAACTTTTTGATCAAATTTTGACCTCAGATAGCGTAAAGGACTCTTAAGATAATGGTGCATTTCAAATTTTCGCTGAAATTCTGATTTTCCGAAAATTGCGAAAAGTCAAAATTTTTTAGGAGTCTTACTACAGCTACAATTATGAAGATATTTTTTTCTTAATGGAATGTGTCAGTCAAAAACAGATCTTCAAATAAGGTCATGTTCAATTTTACGAAAATATTAACTTTTTGCCTAATATGGCGCAAACATAGGAATTTGTAAATTTTAAACAATTATTTTCTCAGAAAATGCTCCAATTTTTTCTTTATATTTTTTCCACGTATGTAGCAAAGATCGGTAAAGAAAGTGGTGCTGGTTCCATTTTCGTCGCACGCGTCGTCACGTATTTTCAAAAATTGAACAACAACAACAACGAAATGGTAAATTCGAATTTCCGGCGCGTTTGAGGCGGTGTCAATAAATATTAAGGCCGTCGCGTCATATAGTGTCTATACATAATAACCTTATTTGGAATTAGTCCATTTAGGTTTTCTCTCTTAAAAATACGAATTAAATATAATATGAAAGAATATGATACTACCACCGTACGCAGCATTGTTGCAGCGATAGAAACTTGTAAGGCCTTTTTCTATATTTTATTTTTTTTAAAAATTCATTTGTTGAGTCATTGACGCAACGCGTCTCCTAAATCCTTGTTGGACGTTGGCCGCTCGCGTGGAGTAATCCTTTTCTACTTTTTCCGTCAAGTCGCGTCACGTCGCAGTCAGTCGGTGCTTTTTATCCCATCGGCCAGCCAGGAGCTCATCGCCTTTGGATCCCGGGGTTCCTAGCCGGTCACCCAATCAGGAACCCGTGAGTCTCGAATTCGCTTAACTTCCGTGACTTCACGGAGCGTAGTAAACGAATTTGGCTAATGACGCCGACCGGTTCATTGTTGAACGGCGACATAATGGGATAGATAATCAAGGCTGCTTTATTTTCTTAACGGTAATGTTGCAATGTTCTCTACGTTCAATAAAATGGTATATTCGACTTTATTAAAGTTGAAAGGAATGTCTATAAAGATATGCATTGATAGCGTAATTTCGAATGCACGCATATGCAATATATTGGACGGCTTTTAGTTCTGGAAGTTCAATTTATATGTGAAATTATCCTTTTTTGTCTGTATGATGTGCTGGAAATAATGCAAGCAGTTAAATATAATTCAAGAAAGTATGTGCTGTTTTGACAGCACTAGTTTATTTTCTACATATTTTCTATATTAACAGGACGTGTATTTATTCATTTAACGTCAAAAACAGTTAAAAACTGTGTGACGTATGGGGAGAAGTGCAACATGTACACTATTTCCTGAGCTCTGGGGTGTCTGCCCTAAGTCATATACATATTAAATTGAATTATGAAATATTGTTTGGAAATATGTTCCCGTTCTCGAGCTAGTTTTTTACAAAGATCACTGATTTGTAAATCAAGAGGCACGGCAATGGTAGAATTACTAGCTTAATAAAGAGAGACTTACAAGAATTAAGTGGGTGGGATTTGTTTATTACTCGTACAATTCTTTTCTGTAATCTAAAAGAGAGCCTGGGAGCTACATGATGTGTTCCCCATAATATTGTGCCGTATCTCTGGCGGGAATAAACATAGGCGAAATATAACAATGAGCAACATGAAGGTTGACTGAATTTGAAAGAATTTTCAATGTGCAGCATAATGAAATGAATTTTGCGTTCAATCTATTTAAATGGATTTTCCATTTGAGGTTTGATAGATATCTGAATCTATATTCTTAACTCATAATTATGTAATATCAATTTGAATGTATTAATATCCTGCAATTTATCCTCCGAGTCTTCCAAAGTAATCAAATCAAATAAAATTTTTCGTAATCAAATAAAATTTTTCTTATTTCTGTTCCACTAACTCTACAACTATCTTTTAATAAAGATGTCTGCCATTCGTTAATGACATTGTCAATATATAACTTAGCTAGTGGTACTACAACAGCACATACTTCGTGTTATTTTTGCAGTTTTAGAAAATTCAGTGTTCGACGAAAATGAGAGATGCGCCATTCTTTTCATCTCCACTTGCTTTATCCGTGGAAAAAATTGGAAGACAAAATTCAGTGTTTTTTGAGAAAATGTTCTTTTTATAAATTGCAATCACTTCATGAAGAAATTACGCGAAAATACTAGTTTTTTCAAAAAATTATACAAGAACTTTTTTAAAGAGGTGATTTTTTAAAACTTATAAGACAAAAATCTGTCTTCAATATTGTATTTTTGCAAAGTTAATTTTTCAATTTTCTAAAATACAGAGTTCGCCGGAAATGGGACTAGCACCATTTTTTACCTATTTTTGATACATACTAGGAAAAAATTTACAGAAAAAAATGGCACCGCTTTGGAGAAAATAATGGTTTCAAATTGTCTCTATTTCACACGAAATTACGCGAATAATATTGACATTTTAGAAAATTGTACATGGCTTATTTCAAGATCTGTCATTCAACAACAGATTTCATTCAGTAGAAAATTTCTATTTTCCATATTGATAAAGTTGACCGCAGACACGTTTTGCCGTTTTTCGATATCAAGGACCCACACAAAACATGCATTCTGACTACGCAACGTGATGGAAGCAATTTACCACATATATGAACGAGATGTATCCATTTTTTCATTATTAAGGCTCCGCAATAAGAGTTTTTCTGTGGAAAAATCGTCGTTTTCCGACACACGTTTACAATGTTTTCTTTTCTTACGAAGTAAAGCTATAAAATAAAATGTGATAAAGAAAAAAGGTTGACAATAATTAATGATGAAATAATAGCACGAGAGTTCTTGTCGGAGCTGGATTTTAATCGCTCAAAAATTATTCATCGAATTAATATTTGATTGGAAACTGACAACGTACTTCATCTTCTAAAAATTTTTAACACATGCGAAAACCTACAAAAAATGCCCAAAACCTGAATGAAAAAAAAACGTTTTCAATCGCGATGGGAAATGTTTATGTCTGTCACGGATCCCTTGGTACAAACTTTCTAGAAATGTAACATCCTGAATAAAAAAAAATGACTATGGAGGTCGCATACACTAATGCGTTGGGAGCTACAAGAATAGAGGAAAAAGTAAAACTAAGCGTTGTCGGAAGTACCGACAAAAACCTCTGATAAAGTCGCCTGCATGATAATCCAGGGCACGTGTCGTGACGTGAGGTCAGGCAGTAGATTACTTCACTCAGACACCTTATCTCAGCAACAAAACGCATACCTCGATTCAGGTTCCATTTGTCGTTTCATTGCGACTGGTCATTCAAACGGTGCCCCACACTTCATTTATGCCCCCTGAGTTTCATGGACACGCACGTGACAAGAGTCATCAATTGTAAGAATTCTGTTTAAAAGAAAATAGAAGAACTATATGAGAGAATATCCGAAAAGTAACTAATGTTTCGTTTCTAAAAATATAATTCAGAGGTGGAAAACTGTCTTGAACGATACGAACAACTCGACAATGGAAGTTAAAATAATGTTTCTTTACGGATGAGTCTGTGATCAAATTAATAAGTGAACACCATCTGAAACGTGCGACCGTGCACTGTGTACGCGTGAGCGAGAATGAATGTACTACATACGATATATACCTAAATTATTCATACACAAATCTTGACATTTCTTTCCACACCGTAAATCACAATGGGAAACCGCCTACTATGCAGAATCCGAATTCGTAACCCTGGGTTTCGCGTATTTTCAATTATGTTTCAAGCCAGTATAACAAACCAATTGCCAGCAAGCCAGTAGATAAGAACGACATGCAAAAAACAAATAAAGGAGAGAGGGAGTTTCACAAATGTGCTTCATAATGTGGAATGGCAGGAGCCTTCAGCAAATCACAATAATGGATGTTTAGAAGAAACGTGATCAAATGAAGCAGTTTTTTACAGCAGCACATACTTTCTCGCATTATTTCTAAATTTGCAATTTTAGAAAATTCAGAGGTCAACGAAAATGAGAGATGCGTCGTTTTTTAAGCGTTCTTTTTTCTATCCAAGGAAAAGTTTGGAGCATTTTTTTTAGATTTTTTTTGAAATTTCATAAATTTCAGACACAAATTATCGAAATCGAAATAGAATCGAAATCGAATAGCTTTTTCAAGTAATTTCGCATGACCTTTTTTCAAAAGCGGATTTTTTACACCAAACTTTATCTAAGCCAAAAATCTATATCTTCAATTTTGTAGTTTTGACATTTTAAGTTTTTGCAATGTTCGAAACAAAACGAGAATTCGCCGAAAATGGGACTAGCACCATTATTTTTTATCTGCCCTTGATACATTTGCGGAGAAAACTTAAAGAAAAAAGGTGCATTTTTTATGTTAAAACTACTTTAAATTTGCCAAAATTTCCCGCAAAATAAAATCAAAACTACTAATATTTTCAAAAACTCGAATGCGGCGTTATTTCAAGATCTATTTTTAAAGAGTTATTTTTAATTCCTTCAGAAAAAATCTTTATCTTCAATATTATAGTCGTAGGAAGACATCCGAACAAAATTGCATTTTTGCAATTTTCGAAAAATTTGGGATTTCAACGAATATGAGACCTGCACCATTCTCTTAAGCGTCATTCCAAGAAAAAAGTTTAAACAAAAAATTTGGAGCCATTTTTAAGAAAATTTAGAAAATGTTTTTGAGGTTTCATGTAAAGAACTCTCAAAATTCAAAATATACTTTTGAAAGTCCCAATGCCTCGAGTTCGTTTATATCGATCGGGGAATATCAATTTTGAAGAAAATAGGTCGAATGGTTTACGCACTAGAGTCGACCATGGACGGACGGACAGATGTTTTGCCGTCAATCCATTTTTCGGTAGGATCCACAAATCATGGATTCTGGCCACATCACGTGTTAGAGGAAGTCATTTACTACATACAGCAACAGGATTTATCCTCTTTTTCGTTACCAGGGCTTGGCAATAAGTTTTTCTGCCGAAAACCCACCGATTTCCGGCAAACGATTACATAACCTTCTCTTCTTACGAAATAAGTGCGAGAAAGTAGAAATGAAACAAAGGATGAATGTGAAGGGTAGAAGAGGTGTGAAATGCGAAAAGCGAGAAAAACTATCACGAGGTACGAAAAGAACAAGCGAAGGAATTGTAATACAACAATGCAAAAAACGCGGAGAGAAAATAGTTTTTGCCATCACTCTAGTGTCTATGAATTAAGGTTATTGATCCTCGAATATACAAAATTCCAAAGAATTTTTCTGTTTCCCGAGAAAAGCATGAAAGAGCACTAGTTGTACAAGTAAAACGTCCGTTCGACTCGAAAATTCGGTATGAAATCCTTGAAGCATATTTGTGTTTTGGCAGGCACTACTTTAAGTAGAGTATGTTACGCAATACGAGTATTTTCGCCTCTCTCGCCCACTATTCGAGCGACGTTATTCCTCGGCTTCGCGGACCGGGGTGCAAGGGCCTACCAAAGTTTTGGTGGCTAAATATTTCCCAAGAAAACTGGAATACAGCACAGATCATTATATTTATTGATGTCCAAGGAGGAAACAACGAAACTTCAAAAATAAGCTAATAAGACAATTTTAAGCATGTTTTGTCTAATAAACTCCTTCGATATTTCTAACGGCTGAGCCGAAATTAGCACTCAAATGTTGGTTTGGAAAAATACTTTCTATGCAAAAATTTGCATTTCAGAAACATATAAACACTTCAGAAACATATAAATTGTTTATTATTTACAAAAGAAATAATATATTTGTTTACAAAGAAAAATTAACAAGTAAATAAAAAAAGCAATTGAATTGTGTAAATTGGGTGAATGGAATTTGGTTATTATTCACACAATTTTTTTTCTCAGGCTACAAGTCTATTGTAGAATGAGATTCCCTAGAATGTTATGTCATATTTCAGGTGGGTATGTACATTTGCACAATATACCCAAGGAGATGCATAAAGGCTGACTGTATTTGAAAGATTTCTAAATGCGTAACATAATCAACATAATTTAGTATTCAATTTATTTTTTAGATTCCATTTAAAGTTTGACGTGATTGAGAGACCTAGAATTTTTGTTAACTTTACATCAGCCAATTGCATTTTGTTCATTTTCAAAGGTGCATGCGATAGCCGGGTTAAAATGCAAACCTGCATTGCAGCCGTTTTTCGTTCGTTAACTAATTTGTTATTACGAAACCAATGTAAACTTCTCTACCTTTTATTGTTTCTTTCTTGCAAATAACATTGTCATCAGCAACCAGAAGTGTTATTCCGTTTTTAATTGACGTCGTATGCACATCGTTTATTCATAAAAGGAAGAGGATAGGGCCTACGATCAAATCCTGCGAACCCTTACAATTGGAAAAGAATAGGAAAGATGAGTCAATGTTGTTTTTTTTCGTGCCAGTACGCAATTTCTACTCTTCGTGATTGATGTTTAATATATGAGGATATCGAATCTAGGGCAATATCAGGAATTCCAAATGTAGGTAATTTTGAGAGCAAACTATTATGGTCAATGATGTCAGAAGCTTTTAAAAGATCTTGAAATATTTTAAAAGCAACATATTTAAGAAAAAAATGTCTTTTTCTGTAATTTTGATTTTCTAAATCCATGTTCAGTCTGAAAACGCTTCGTTTTTTTCTGAGAAAAGTTAATTAGACATAAAAGTTAAAATTAGACAATATAAATTGAATTCCAACTTGCACAACTCACAATTTATAATAATATTTTTGTTTACGAGAAATCAAGCAAATTTACATTGTATAATTAAATGACTTAATCTATGGTTTCGTATTTATTACTTACGTTTTCAATATGGTTTATCTGATGTAATAATAAGTCGAAATCTTTTGACAACACTGCTTCATGAAGGAAAATGCACACATCAGTAAGTTACCTTTTCCATTTTAATATATTCTGGAACCGAGTGTTTTTCTTAGATTATTGAAAATTGTCATAACTGCTCATCATTCTGCACTTATATGGTCATAATTCTGCTCTTTAGTAGGTTCAACCTTTCATTTGGATCAGTTCATTGCTGTTTACTTTCTCGCTATGGAGCAGAGAGAAAGTTATGTAATGCTGCCCGAAAAAAGGGTGAATTTTCAGCAGAAAAAACTGTTATTACAGGACCTTGGTAACGAAAAAGTAAAAAAATCAAGTTGCTAAATTCAGAAAAATATTCTCTACCACGTCGTGTAGCAACAATCCATGTTTTGTGGGTCTTTTACCGAAAAATCGAATGACGGCAAATCGTCAGTCCGTCTGTCTGTGAACAAAGCCAGTGGTTAAACCGTTCAGCCGATTTTCTCCAAAATTGACATTCTCTTATCGATTTAACTCATGTCGTGGCTCTTTGAATTTGACACTGATATTTTAATTGGGGGAGGGGTACTTAACTTGAAGCTCCTGGGGTATTTTCAAAATTTTCAAAAAAATGGTACGTTTTTGATTACATTTTGTTGTTGGATAGTGCGAAGGACGTTTAAGAGAATGGTGCAAGTCTCATGTTCGTTGAAAACCCTTATTTTTCGAAAATTGCAGAAGTTCAATTTTTTTGGTGTCTTCCTACAGCTAAAATATTAAAGATAGAGATTTTTTACCTTAATGAAATTTGTTCCTTAAAGATAGATTTTGAAATAAAGTCATGTACAATTTTTCGAAAATTTGAGTACTTTTAGCGTAATTTTGTGTGAAAATACGTGATGTTTTAGCACCACTAGCGTTCTCAGTCATTATATGCTCCATCCCTCTCAAGATGGTCTAAGACAGAGGTAGCCAACCTCTGGAGCATTGCATCCTTGTATCTATTTTTTTTAAGTAGGTGCCGTAGGTCTAACAGAACCAATCTTCACCTTTTCAACACCAGAATGCCCTCAGCCCAATTTATCACATTACCACACCCACTGCATCCCGCGAATGGGGTAAAGAGTTTCAAATAAGACAATCCGGCAGCTCTAGTACCAACAGAGGGATCCACGACAGCGATCGCCCTCCCACCCACGAGATTATCTTTCGCTACTCTAAACTGGTGCTCCAATTAATGTGAGACATTGAACTGGCGTAAATGGATTTAATGTGTGACTGAGTTACGTTTTTTTCCTCTTTGAAGCAAAGCAGGGCCTACACCGGTCCCTATTCCAACTCCAACAATGAAAGTAAGAAGCTAGAAAAGATGATTGAGTTGTGCGGTGAATCTGAACTCGTATGTGAAAAATATATACAATATATAATACTATATACAACAATGACTGCTTGTGATTTGCGATTTCTTTTTCGAAGCCATTGTGATTTGAAGTTGCAGAATCAAACGTAGCAATAATATTGATTTTTTACCCCTCTGAGAGGAAACGACTATTGCTAAACATGAGAAAACGAGGGCGAGATTTATATTCACTTATCTACTACTTTTCTGATTCCAAAACACGTCAACAATCACAATTTGTCTCCGATGCAATTCTGAATTTGACTGATGCCATCTCCTAAAAATGATGGAACAATCTTAACAAAAGCATTTCAACCTCACTGTCTTCACGAGGGTAGAGGCATCGCGGGCGTCACATGCGTAGTGTGCGCGAGGCAAAAATACGAGCAGTTGCGTCACGTGCACGGCGTTTGCAAAGATTTTGAGTGACTGCCAGCAAGGTACCAGTCAACTTTGGCGGATATTTTCATAGAGAAGATATACTTAGGTACGCTAATTGTGATGTTCTAACCCTAACTGTAATCTTTTAAGAAACCTCCAATATTTCTTCCGAAATTCTTTCATGGAGTGATTTTAGTAATTGACTTCATTTCGTTTTTGTGCTATTTCTCGTTTCAAGAGATTTATACTCGTATTTACTGGTAGTAAAGCTTCTTGAGTTGACTAAGTTATATCACAACCTAAAAAGGTAGAAAGATCAAATGCAAATGAAAGATCAAAATATTGGAGTGAGAAAGCGTCGTTAATAATAATAATAATAATAATAATAATAATAATAATAATAATAATAATAATAGCCGATCCGGGTAGCCGAGGTCGCTACGGCAGTAGTGCGGCTAGTAAGGATCGCGGGTTCGAGTCCCGCCTCGGGCATGGTTGTGATTGTGTGTGTCTCTGTATGTTTGTGATTGTCCATTTCATCCTTCACCATCATCATTTTACCTCATCCCCCAGGGCTAACAACCCTGGGTGTAAACACAGATTCAACATGAAAATACTGATTCCCCCATAAAAATCACGTGCACCTACCCTAGATAAATATAATTGAGCCCCGGTCGATGGCACGTTCGTGTGGTCCCAAGATGGCCAATTCGCGATCAAAATAAATAAATATTTAGTCAAACAATATTACGGCCCATGGCGTTTGGGGAGAATATTTACCCTACAGAAGAAAAAAGTCACCCCCAAAAACCACGATCGCTATAGGATGCAACATCCAGCAGCAATTCAATTCATTATTTATAATTACATTGTTAAAGTATGGAACTATTGGAAAATTTCTGGAATTCTAAAAATTGCAGCAGCTGCAATTTTTGCAATTTTTCTCGCCTTCCTGCGCACGTAGAAAAGAGAAAGTACTCTAATAGTGCGGGTTGGGTTGAGACTGGGGTTGGGGTCGGGGTGGAGTGGAGATGGGGTGGAATCACTGTTTTCTTTCGTTAGGTTCAATTCTTGTATTGTATGTTTCAACCTTCCTTGTAATATATCTTTTTGATACTAGTAACGATCGACTCGAAAATTACATTTCGTAAATATGTTTATTTCAAACGCGATTCAATGAAATGTTCTGATAATGAGGGGAACGGGTGGGCCTTTCACAAAGAAACGTTTCAGACCTGATTCTTACAATTACGTCTGATCACTATTATCTCTAATCGCAGTGTTAGTAAACGACACGACGTCAACAGAATAAACGACGGTAGAGAGCCCAAGCATCAGTGAGTGGCAAGCCACTTTTTCTACTGACACATTCAATTATTTTATATTCTTTAAAACCTTTGTTAAAACAGGCATATCATCCATCTGGACCTGGAACGGTAACACGAACTACAGTCAATAAAACCGTCAGAAAGCTCAGTATCGCAGGGTAAAACGAGTGTAATGTGTTTAAATGGGCGTTCATGTTGCGAATAGTTATTTACACACTGGCAGTCCCTTGGTGTTTTCGGTTCAGTTCAGACTCATTCTTCCAAGACCTCCGCGAGCATTACAAGAGCAGCTGTGTCTAGAGTCTTCAAGCTCATCTGATCATGGATCTTGGAAGTAGGTGTAAAACACGCACTCTAAGTGATTGTCTCTCCCTGATAATGTCCTTTCTGCAGAAGTGCGTGGAGTTGTTACAAAACAGAACTGTACTCGATTCCTTTTGCATCACAGCCACAGCAATAAAACTTTAATTACTCGAAATTTGATTGATGCCCTTACCACATGATTGCAAACAAAAATCAAATACATTGACTTTCAAGGCCAAAAGAAGTTTCTCAAGTTTAAAAGAAAATTCTTTACAACGCAAACAATGTGTAGATGTTAAATCAGGGTCATCTGATAACCTACATACGGAGATAGAGAGACCTTCATTCCGGGAGACCTTTCTGATTAGTTACCCACTCACTCGAACAAAATGACCTATACGCCTAATACACGCAAGAAATAAACGTTTCTCATGCGAGATCATACAAATAAGTACAGAGGTTCGGACAGATATTATTCGGAACAAGAAAAATATAATACTGTAATTAAAACAACTCACCCATCTCAATTTGCATAGAACTACTAAGTATTCACTTCGTATTTTCGCGAGATGAATCTCCAAGTTTCACAGCTACTCGAGAAATAGAACACAAACTGAGGTACATTTACGCAGGGAACCTAAGAAGGTGGCCAAACATGACTAGAAACTCCGAATGTAACGCGACATTTTATTTCTACAGACGGTCACCAACCAAGATTGCAATATCGGTAGGAAAGCGGTGCAAATGATTGCGTCTTAAGGCAAACAGTACTGTAAATTCAGTTCCCACAAAACCTACAGCCCAGACACAATGCCCCAAACATTTAAAAAATAATAACAATTTGACTGCCGGTTCCCGGACACCCAAAGGAGTTGTGAAAGTTCAAGATAAAAATGTTACAGATGTCTACTTCGTACTTGGGCACACAGTCAGCCCTGGTCTCGGGGCTACTCGTCCACAGGTCTTTCGGCGTTTCGTGCGATACATCCGATGTACCACCATTTGAAGACAAGCTGCAGAATCTCGGCCTTCAATTTTAAATGTAAGTTGTACGTGTAAATAATACGTAACGCATGACGTAATGTGGATATGTCGCGGAACACAAAAGCTAATCACTGTTCTTTCAACAACACAGCAAGTACGAGTGCACACAACAAGTGAGCACTCGTAATTTCACGCTGCAGAGAGACGTGAGGTACTTTGACAAAACTTCACAGTTGATCGACAATATCCACGCAGCATTTTGATTTCGGACCGTTTCTTCCAAGAATTAAAATATCGTACCAATGAAAATTTTTTGCATGAAAAGAGTTCAAATAGTTTACCAGAAGTCATTACAAAGCAATGGGCTGACGGAATGGAATACCAAATAACATCAGTTTCACAAGTTTATTGTATGTAATTGAAAACATGTCAATTTACATCACTTTTGTTTTTCTTATTGAGATACGAATTACATGTTTTTGATTCTAAATAAAAAATAATTTAACATTTGTATTGAAATAAAATAGTTTATTTATCGTGTAGCATTTGTTTATACATTATTAAAACAAATATAATATACGTATATATTTCCGTCTGCGTGTCGAATGTTAACTGAAGTACAGAGTAATGGCCCTTAAGTTAAGAAGACTACCACGAGAACACCACAAAAATTAAAATACAAGTTTACATATTTACAAAAACAAACACTCTAGATGTCAACTCATTAATGATAAAGCTGTAGATGTTTCGACTCTTCATTTAGAGCCTCTTTATTTCTTTCATTTCCTCTTACACTTAGATCCTCGATAAAGGCTGTAACAAGGAATGAACATTATCTGACAGTTGCTAACTCATAATACAAAACTCCGATAATTTCTTTACAACTTACACATTTTTCTTCTTTATCTTTATTTAGATAATCTCATCACTAGACCCTAATGGGTGTCTCCACCGCGTGTCAGAGATTTTCTAGATAAACGGGGGTGGGCAATATAAGAATGGGGTATCGGTCCTTCGCTCGGCTCTGAAGATAGTGAGGACAAGAGGGATAAGGAAGGATCGCGCGCGATCAGTGGTCCGCTGTTCATGGGAAGTCTTGCTTTGTCATCTGCCGGGAATTGACTCGAGGAAACCGCAGAAACGACTGATCATGGCAGCCAGTCTCTCTCCTTCATCAATGGCACTCGAACCTAGGATCTCACGGTCCAAGAAGTTTAAGCAGCTAACTCACAACTGCATGCGTTATCGTAGCCGATTTGCAATATATATATATATATATATATATATATATATATATATATATATATACATACACACACAGTGGTCGCTATATGACCAAACAGTTAAAAAGCGACCTTAAATTAAAAAGAGTTTTTTCTGTCGATAAAAGGACACTTTTGGCTGCATAATATTGCTTATATATATATATATATATATATATATATATATATATATATATATATATATATATGCAGCCAAAAGGGAATATTATGCAGCCAAAAGTGTCCTTTTATCGACAGAAAAACTCTTTTTAATTTAAGGTGGCTTTTTAACTGTTTGGTCATATAGCGACCACTGTGACTTATTTTTTAACATTGTGGTACTGTAGGAGAACACGTAAGGACAACATGAACACACAAACTAAGCCCGGGGCGGGATTCGAACACTCTTTGAGCCGAGGCAACCCCGGCTATCCAGGCCAGCAAAGCTCTTTTTGTCGTTCCCTGATACCGAATAAGTAGACTTTTCTTCGTATTGTATACATTTCTACTTTCCCTGTATGTAGCAAATTACTTTCTCTAATTCCTTATGCAGTCAGAACCCATGTTTTCTGGGTCCTTGGGGCAGAAAAAGGGGTTTTCGGCAAAACCTGTGACCGTCTGTGAGCAAGTTCAATAACTGGCCAAAGGATTTTCTCCGAATTTGATACTCCGCGACCCGTCTGGTTGACATCGCGGCCCCTTGAATTTGAAACGAGCAAATTTGGGGGTACGTTAAATAAAGTCTCAACGACATTTTCGAAATTTAATAAAAAAAATGCTCCAAATATTTTCATTCATTTATTTGTTTGAATATAGTAACTCACGCTTATAAAAATGGGGCAGTCCCTATCCATTTTCATAAATGTAAAAGCGAACCGTTTATACCAGCACTTTGACTATATTCAGAGTTACATCTCGTGCCTCAGTCGGTTAAGACGCCATCTGAGGAACGAAAGTATCTAGGTTCCCGTCCCATGACGGCCAAATATTTTGGCGGGTATGAAACACTTTTGTGGGTTCAACTAGTATGTCGGTTTGCCCCTTTACGTAAAGTTACAAATAATACGAGAAAGTATATGCTATTGTACCACCACTAGATTTTTATTACGCTGCCGTTCGAGAGGCGGGTGTGTCGAAATATCTATGAGGTGTAACATCTCAGCACGCTGATTGAACTCACTAAAATGTCGCTTCTCAGTATCAACAGGTAAAGAGGGGGTCTGGGAATCAGGGACGAGTTTCTACGAACATAAGACCCAAAACGGTCCACTTCAAGAAAAGTGTTTGTTTCTGTAGCCACACATATCTTCCCGTGAAATAAAATTGAACACCGTGCCCCAATCTACCATCAATCAAAGCATGGTCCTGCTAGTTACCACAGAGAACTTTCATGCTGATCACTAAATTAGTGATAAGTGTGATTCATTCTTGCGACTCCATTTTTCATGAATTTGGAATAATGAATCATAATTTGTAAGTAAACAATAAACAATGAATTACGGAATGCAGTAGAATATTTCACTAGGAAGGAAGTTGGTACACACTGAATGAAATATTCTTAAAACGAGTTCATGAATATTGGCTCGTATATTATATACAGAGGGGTCCAAAAAAATGTATCCACTGTTTGAAAGTCCATAACTTGCAAACTAATTGGCGGAGTTGTCTCATTTTTGGTGAAAGCGTAGCTTAAAGTTCAACTTAAAAATATCACTGAAGGTGTTTGAAATGGTCACCATTAACATCCACACACAAACGATGCCGCCGAACTGCAGCACGAACTGCTGACTGCAACGTGTTCAGTTCGATATTTGCACATGAATGTACGATGGATTCTCGAAGTCCATCCAATGTGCGTGGCTTTTGTCGATAAACGACGTCCTTTAGTGTTCCCCACAGGTAAAAGTCCAGAGGAGTTAAGTCTGGGGAATGTGGTGGATACTCTACAGCACCTCTACGGCCTATCCATCTTCCTGGTAGATTTTCGTCGGGATAAGCCCTAACACGATTGTGGTAGTGGGCTGGGGCACCATCTTGTTGAAAGTAAAATCTTCCGTCTCCATACAAATTTCGGACGGCAGGTAAAATGGATGTTTGAAGCATCTGAAGGTACACCTCACCGGTAACTGCGCTGTCAAAGAAGAATGGTCCAATCAAGCCTCGGTAAGACAAACCACATCACACATTTACTCCTGGCAAATTCACGGCTTTGTCTACATGGACGTTCGGATTTTCGGCGGCCCAGTAGATGCAATTGTGATTTACTGTACCATTGAGTTTGACCTGTGCTTCATCAGACCACACAATCATCTCTGCAAACTCTTCAGCGTTGCGCACCATGTTATTAAACCACTCTCTGTACTCCATTCGACGATCTGGGTCGTCCTCGTTCATTGCGTGTAGCAATCTTGGGATGTACCACTTCCACTTTGCTGTCTTCAAAATTCGCCGAGAGACTCACTCCAGTTTCACGGGCACACTGTCTCACAGACTTCTGTGGTGAGCGAGTGAATTGTTGTAATACAAGATGGGAGTTAAATGAACTTGTTACTGTTACAGGTCGTCCAGATCGTTGTTTACGTACGTCTTTAACACAGCCTTCGGCTTCAAATTTGTCTCGAATGCGACGAATCGTTAAACGTGTCGGTGGCTCTGTTTGATACTCATTTCGCCATTGCCGTTGAACCTCATTAATGTTTTCGTACTTAAAATACCACTTCAAAACTGACTTCCTTTCATCGAATGTTAGCCGTACGGCAGCCACGTTTACTCGAGTAACAAGATACAACTAACAATAAAACACTAACAATCTGGCGGCTGTCATCTGACAAAACAAAATAACGCAATACAACGCTTATGTGGCGATTGCCGGAACTACAAACTATTACACTACCAAAAATGAGACAACTCCGTCAATGGGTTTGCAAGTTGTGGACTTTTGAACAGTGGATACATTTTTTTGGTGCAAGTTTAAGCATTCAAGACACTTCTTAAATCGAACAGTCTCATGTCTAAAGAAATTGAGCATATTCATACCGAATCATTTTATTCATTCATCATGATTCCCTGTGCCCGAATTTTCGTTTCTAAACGGAATGATCAAATATTTTCAGTATGTAACGATGCAGCTGCTGCTGATAGAGCAACGGTGGAATGAGAAGCAGGAGGGACGGGAGAAGACCAAGGAAACATGCCGTTAACCCGCTTTTGTGTACAATGTTCAGACAGAGTGACCGAGATTTTACATCCGGACGAACAGTTGAGATGCGAGCACACTGTCCACTACATTCGACGTAGCCCGAGATACAATTATGAATCATGTCAGTAAAAATATTACCTTAAAACGTAGAAATCGTTTTTAATTTGTTTATTTTTAATTTTGTAATTCCAAATTCCAACTGTTTTCGGGATTTCTGAGAATTTAATACGAAAATGTAACAGTTAAGGTAACACAATCAATTCCTCTGATTAAAAGAATATTATAAATAAAAAACTGGGAGCCAATTGTCCCTCCTGTGATCATGTGTCCAGGAAAGGGTGTGTGTAAAGGTGTAAACTACTTCCTTTGCATATGATCAGAAATGAGAAAAGCATCTGTCAACAATAGGAACCCTTATTCAATATCAATATCAAGACAGAGTCATAATAAAGAGCATACAAGATCAGTTCAACGATTTTTTTTTAATTGTCAAAATATAAGTGCTAATTAGTTTCACATTTCAATATAAGTGCTATTTAGATTCACATTTCAAAAAAAACTGTTTCGCAATTTTATAATGTAATGCTATTAACTTCAAATATTACTATTTTCACATTTAATAAACATACTACTTAATATACCCCCAAATCCTATTCCAGTTTCTTACTGTTTACGCAAAGACAAGATATTAGCCAAAACAAATGTGATAGTTCACATTCGGATCTGCTTCTCTTTTAAATCTATATCTTGGAAACTGGCTACTATTACTAAGTGTCCTAACCGAGGAGTGAGTTTATTTATTTATTTTATTTTACGTCAAAATCAGTTAAGAACCTTTCACGTGTTTGACATGAGTTCCGTGGCACCCCCCAAAACCAATCATCTTCCGTAGCCCGCGAACGTAGTACAATAAACAAAAGCGTAAAATAAGCGGACAATTCCACGCACGACAACGATGGCAAACTGACCCAGCAACCACGAACTACAACCCAGCGTCTACAATTGCAACGGAGAAATCTTACACAGGGAGGTTCCGGTTTCAATGACATTCACTCTCAGTTTTTCCATCAAGTCTAAAAACAGATTTGAGAATTGTCTCAGAACGGCGATACTACTCAAATAACAGTCTCATTTTCATGCTTACAATTTACCTCGAATTGAAGAACAGGTATTATAGAGCAGCTACCACAGAATGGCATTCTATTACAGAACTGTTCTTCTGAATTATGACTTTTTAATTCAAACTCGTAAACATTGCCATGAAGTTCAAATATAATGATTCTGAGAATCCAAGGTAATGAAACTTGAAAGTGTGTTTTAAACCAGTTCAACTACAAGTATCGATTTCGTACAAAGAAAATCATTCCAAGAGGTAGAACACAGTTCGCTTTCTTAGTTCGTTCGAGCTAATCAAATTATTTTATGCTAATAGAAGTCCAATATTGACATTCGATATAACACACAGGGCACGACCACTCTATAATTCACCTAGGAATTATTAATTTCGAGAAAATTGAGTTTGCGAACGTGATATAAACGCAAGTCGAAATAATTATTGCGATTTATACTCCTTTCTACCATATGGTAAGATGAATTTGCTCCATTTGGGAGAACACACGACTATAATATCTTAGGGCCTTTCAGAGAGGTCAAGTACATTACCAGCAGACTGCAAAACAATATTGAACCATTTCCTTCAGTAATAATCTTATGTGCGCATTTACTCTAAACATGTCGACGACTATTTAAAAGTGTATGCATCCGACGAATACGATGTGAAAATACAGGACGTTTCCAGAGAAAGAAGCCAGCAGAATAACTGCTTTCAACACTCACATAATTGAACCGAGGGTCTCTTCCGAATCTCAGACTCCCATCAATTACAGGCAGTTTTTAAACAGGGACACATTTTAGAACAGCTTCTGCTCCTATGTCAGTCCACGTCGATTCGATTCGCTCGTTGTGTTTTGTGTTCGGAATTTGTGTTTTTTTGTGTTTGGAGACACAAATCTGCGTCATCAACTTGTCCTGAATTCCAATTTTAATGGAGTTAAAATAATTCATTTTACAGAAAAATGAATAACCTTCTTTTTTAACGATATTGAAAGATATGTACGTAGTAACGTTTTGATCAGAGAAACAATCATTACATCCCCTTTACGCAAATGTTTGGCCTAGAGGTAACATAACATCTGGTCGAGGTGTTGTGTTTCACTAACAGCAAAATGGTTTTGAGAACAAAGTCCTTCTGACAAAATTAAAAATTAGTGTCAGAAGAACTGATATTGGACAAGCCGAGCAGCTGAAGAAAATTCATTCATCTCGGATATCTATACGTGATGCATATTTTGAAAACATGCTGCATTTCTACTTATGTCTTTCCACCTCCAAATATTAATTTCCAACTCAACATTGTGAACTTTTATCAAATACTGAATTTTTTTAACGCGTCTTGTTCCTACAACATAGAACAAAAATTATCGACAAGTGCTCGTAGAGCATGAAATAATTATAAACGCACGCGGTTGAAATTTGCATAAGGGCCATAAAACTGAGGAACGAACGCGCGGTGGAAGTACGGTCCAGGGAGCGGGGCGTGCTTTTCATCGCCATGGGAACGGCACACCGGCCGGCCGCGCCTCCTAGAGAGCGTAACCCCCGGCCCCACATACCAGTGATTACCGGCGGTTACCAGTACGCAGCGCACAGGCGCTGCAAGCCGTAGGAGTAGCGGTGTGCTGTTAGCGACCGACCTTGATGCAGGCGGCGACGGCGGCCGCGGAGCGCTCGCAGCCCGGCGGGCGGAAGTGGGCGATGGAAGCCGAAAGGCGAAGGCGCGCCCGCCACGGACGTCCTGCCATTAGGGCGCGGCCGCGACTGCAACTCGCCAACCGCGCGCGCCGCCCCCGCGCCGCGCGGCTTCCAATGCGCCGCTTCCTGTTTAGAGCGCCGCGCGAACCCTAACTACCCGAATTTCCCGTCGGTTGGGGAATAACGAGCGCCCAACGCGGGTCGGCGGCGTTCGCAATCACGGGATCCACAGAGCTGGTAGCGCGGGCCCAGGTGGGGGCGAGCGGCGCACGGGAGGACGCGCGCCAGCGGAGCACCAGCTGCCGACGGCCCACGGGCTCTCAAGGTCTAGGACACGATGACACGCGCGCACCGCCAGATAGGTCAAGCAACCAGCTGGGCTCCTCTCAGCTGCTCAACGCCAACGATGAGGCGATTTACTACTTCCAAGGACTTGGCAGGAAGGATTAGCCTTCTTTCTATTGTAGCGCGTGGACGTCGCCCCCTCCCCACACGTGGACACGAGAAAAAGCGATACGCCCCGCTCTTATTCAGGAAAAGTATGGAATTCACATTACAAAACGATTCTCTTGCTTGGAAATACTAATGATAAACAACACTGGAACCCTGAATGCGGGAAACTAAAATAAATAAAAAAAGTCAACAAAGAATGCCGCCGAGTATTTCCTTCAGAAAATAGTTCAAAAAGTTTTTTAAAATTATTTTAAATGTTTCGTGCTGCTATTTTGTCAGTGATACATTATTATCTTCATTCCTACATGTCAAATACATTGTCAAGGCATTGTAAATCCATATTCAATGGAATAACGTGCTGCGGTAATGAACTAACGCTACGGACAACTAAGAGCATAAATACACCACCTTTTTAATAACTTCCTGACCTCGAACTTCAAGAATTACGGAATAATACGACCCACTGCCCTAGAGACAGTTGTCAAGGATAAGAAGTACAGATGATGGAAAGTAACAGCACGCATATCTGGTGCATTCAACACACCATACACCTGCGGGTTGAGAGAGATTAATGTGAAGTTGCATGGGATTACCGACGAAGCTGCAGTGTTGTGTAACGAAATGATTGAAAGAGACGTACAAACTGGGCATTTCATTATTGATGTTTAGAATACAGCTATACACATCACTAGTACAAATGGAACTTCGTAAACAATAGGAAGAACATGTAACTTTCCAGCAGTAACTCTGAATAAGTATTGCATCCATACCACTTCTGATAAATTCATCATTGTTTGATTTATACACTAAGTTCGTCACTTAGCGTATTCCATTTCTCGAAAGAAGTGTTTCAGAAAATTCAAAATTGCTATGAATTAACTTGTTGAAGAACCTCGTGTATTGTATGCAATGTGAAAATACAATACAAAAATTTAAATGATTACACATATTTTGGTCTCTTAGAGTTAAAGTTAAGAATAGTCAAATAGTGAGTAAGAGAAATGTAAGCATGTTTAAAGAAGTAACACAAATACCAAAGAAAGTAGCTTCTATAACTGCGTTAATTTTAATATTTCTGTGTCACCATCCCTCTGCCTCTGAGTTCATGAGCTAGACTACAGATTTCAGCTGTTGTTGCCTTTTCCTCGATGTTTCTACTACAGCCGGACACAAAGACACTCAGTCCCAATCATTCCTGACAACGAGACCAATGCAACGACACGCTATATCCGAGAATGCTAGTTCAGGCATTGCCATTATCGAAAACGAACGATGCCGATACTAGGTCTGTTATCGGGGTGCGCCCTCTGCATCGGCCTGGTTACTCCAACACAGCTGCCATTTCGTGTAGCTGCCTAATACACGAATAATTTAGAAAATAAATTAGTTCTCAATATATGACTACTTCATCTAACCTTTGGAAATCCAATTTATTCCTCTATTCATTCAAATTATTTTAGTATAAGGTTGTGGCAAAAGCCACGATTCTATTGATTGCTATTTCTATTGATATTGATCTATAGATTCTATTGATAAACACCTTAAACGCATTATTTATTCCACACTAAATGTAGGGGGAAACTGAACTATTTGTACAAACTGTTAAGACATATTCTACAACGACAAATGAATTAAAAAACGATCGCACGAAAGCCCGGAAGTGGTGTACTTTTTGAAAGTACAATTGTTTCGGAAACACAACGATCATTCGGCACTAATACATTATTTCTCGTTTGCTAAATTATTTTTTCATGGTGTCCTTTGTACCAGAGCGCGTTTTACTTCTCATAGGCGAAATACGCAGAAACTGTTAGCAAACTGCGCGTAGAGCACGCTCCACCGATATTGCCCAGAATGAATTGGCGAGCGCCCTCCAAGTTTGCGGAAACAAGCCAGCAGGAACATTAGCATATATGATATATATATATATATATATATATATATATATATATATATATATATATAGAGAGAGAGAGAGAGAGAGAGAGATATGAATATATTTGTTCACAAAAAAAATTAACACAGAAATAAAAAAGCAGTCGAATTGTGTAAATTGAATTTCTTTTTTATTTCTGTTATTAAATATATACATTTATTGTAAATAATAAACAATTTACATGTGTCTGGAGTGTTTACATGTTTCTGACGCGCAAATATTTGCAAAAAAGTTTTTTCTCAAATCAACTTTCGAGTGCTTATTGCGGCTCAACCATTCGAAATATCCATGGAGTTTTTAGACAATATACGCTTAAAATTGTCTTAAGAGCTTAGTTTGGAATTTTCGACATTTCCTCCCTGCTCACCCCATTATATATATATATATATATATATATATATATATATATATATATATATATATATATATATATATATACCATAAGGATTACTAAATTAAAGTTTTGTAAAAAATGAGAACAGTGAGCTTTGACAAAGTGAGGTAAATGAGGGAAGTTCGAAAATAGTCTAAAAAGTGAGAAACGTTTGTCGCTGAGAGGCCGGAATATTGTATTGTATAATTAATTATATTTAGAATTAATATAAGTATGTCATACCGAACAAAACGGACCATCACAGATCTCTAAAAGTAGACTTGACGTCTATTTTTGGAAAAAGAGAAAAGTCACTGGATAGAATTTAGCCTTACACGTGTTGCTTTCCGTTTCGTTTGTTTCAGAAACCTACGTGAAGGATCATTTGGGTCTCGAGTGAACGATTCTTTTGAATTCACACTGATTGATGCGCAATGCCGTATTCATTCTAACAAAAAAGTCGGATACAGCCATTTACCACCCGATTACCGTTGAGTGACACCATGTAAGATTAGATTTTGTATGACGTCATTCGACAAGCGGAAAAAGAAAAGTGCCTGGCAATTACCAAATCGTGATAGGAAATTTAATAAGTACCGAAGACCGAATCCAGAAGGCTTCAGAGAGTATTTAGAAACACACTCTCCAGTAAAGGATTTCAAGATTATTAAGCTGCTGGGAATTTTGTCATCATATGGACTTAATTTGACAAAGCCACCCAAGGAGCGATTTACCAACATTTTGCATGACTGCAATAGGTCGTAAGCACAGTTTTGTCGCCTAACAAAGACTTCACTCGACCAATCAGGCGACTACATGTCGATAACTCACTTCCTCTTTTGTAGTCGATTGCAGAACGTTTCCAGATCAAGAATTTCAAACGAATGTCACCAGACCACCAACAACGGGTTATCTAATCTAGACCTGTTATAAAGAAATATGTGTGTAAGCTCAAAGCTCCCGCGCTATTTGCACATATCAAAGGGAGATGTGCAGGAGATTGACACTTGTCTCACATTACGGTTTATTCTGCTATTCTTCTCAAAAAAGAAGAATCGTGTGAAGGCAAGAAAGGAATCGAAAAGAATTGGACTATAAACTCGGCGCCCGGCCGCAATCAGTCGTCCTGTGCTGCAAGTCGGCGGAAAGGGAGCGAGGCTTCTGGGAGGCCGCGGGGCGGCGTCCGCGCCGGTGGCGTAAGTGCATGCGAGTGAGGCGAGGAGCGCAGGGCGGTCACCGGCGGGTGGGGCGGGGAGGGCAGGCGGAGGCACGTGTGCCAGCGCACGTGCAGCGAGCTTTGCTGGTGCTGCTGCGGCGCGGAGAGACCGGGTTGCAGGCCCTCGCGGCGCGGCGCGGCGCGGCCGGCCGAGTGGGGGCGATGGCGCGGGCGGTGCGAGCTGGAGTCTGACGTCGCGGCGGGCGTGCGTTACGTCACGTCGTGTGCCCCAGACTCAAGGTCACTTCGCGCACACGGCGGAGCACCTCGGCGTGCCCGCCGCCGTCTTGATGCAGGCGCACTCATTCTGTTTGAGGTCCACTCCCATTGAGACATCTAGAACCGCAGCCGCTTCGCCACTCGTCTCAAGAAGCCGCGCCTCCGGCAGACTCATTCTCAGTTTCCCTTTGGATCGCCGACGGACTTCGGACCCACGTGGTCCAGCCCACTCCAGCACAGATTCACTTCCGAGATTTCCGCGTTATAATACTATTTTAGACTTTCTTCATTATTCTACAAATGTGTCACTAATGTATTATTTTTCCATACATCACACCATTTCACGATGCAACAAAAAAGTATATTTTATTCCACACAATAATGAAGCAACGGAAACTACGTTCACATTTTCTCGATATATTTGCTTGGTACACTATTTTAAAACGGAGAAAACTGACACGGCTCATCAATGACAAATAATTCTTTTGGTCGGAATTATACAATTTTGTTAGTCGGAATGATCAGTCAATATACAATCACTATAACAATCTAGAATCAAATTAATAATTGTTGGTTCTTTGACCACTCTATGCTTCTTGGGCACGACATTCAGCCACTCTCGCGTCGAATCTACTTTTATCCCATTCCTCTCGTAAATGATGCACGAGACTTTGCTGGCAACGGACGTTCCATTTTCCTATGGAGATCCTGCCAGGCATTCGCCACCGGTTTTTAAAAACCAAGCGAGTGTGGGCGCAATCGTTTGGGCGCATATCTCATTAATTATTCACACGTGCTCTTCAGTACTTATATTTTCAGAATCAAGTTGGATATCCCCTACACTAATCTAAATCTGCTTTGACGTCCTCTTGGAAACTTCCAACGGCAGCGCCTTCACGGGCAATACTTCTGCAACGATTTCGCGCCAGGGCTGTAACACGTCCAGAGCGCTCTGCACGCGTTGCCATAGGTGACCGGCGATCCCGAGGGCACGCGCTCTCGCCCAGGACAATGTCTAATTACCGCAATCCCACTTCCACAACGCTTGGCACCCGCTTGGAAGTAGTCTACATCTGCACTTGTTATCGACGAAGACGGCTATTTATAAACATATGTTTTCACAAGGATAAAGCCGCTTCTTAATGGCCAATAATATGCTGCTAGAGTACCACTTTATCACCTACGGGATCTAAAAATGTTTTATGTATTCTCATAGGCGCTTAGGAGGCAGCACACATACCTAATCTTAAGTAATTTGTATTTTACCAAAAACTGGAATGAAATAATACCAAATATTTCACATGACGATAATGACATTTTATCTCTTCTATAATAAATTACTATTACTGTTTTACCTTCGGAACATTCGAAACGGAAGCCCCAAAACAATTATCTCAGTGCACAGCATGGGAAACAGACACGTTAAGTTCCCACATGCATTTTCGATTCTTGCAGGCGCTGTAATTAAAATTTCATAAAGTTCTTATTATCATTTCTTGAAAATCACCACTACTGTTAAAATAGGTTTTGCTATCATTGTGACACGGTTTAATAAAATGTAATTCAAGATTTTTTTTACGAAACACTACGAATGGGCAGTTAGCTAAGGAGTCAAAGTTAAAAATATTCAATAAACTCACCTCATTACACAGGTTGCACATATTTTCCCTGAGCTCAAAGTTTTAAATCTGAAGAACCAGTAGCATACACTTCTACCCCACACATCACACACAATTTGTTTTACTGTTTTATTACGAAAAGAAATAAAATATAACAAGTCAAATACATAATGTTACACAATCATAATAAATAGATGTATTAACACATGATATGCAATTACAACTGAAGACAAAAAAAAAATACAATCCGCTACTTGAAGCAGAGTTATTGACAAAAACAAAATGATCAGTACAAATCATTCTATTAAGTATTCATTTGAAGAAGTAATTAACTTCCTTCCTTTAATTGTTTTTTCACTCCATTAAAGTCTTGAGTTAGAAACAGTTCACTTCATATTATAATTCTCATTATAGCATACTCAGATACTAGTATGTCAATAGACATTGAGTTCAAAGTTACGAGAAATGTTTATTCAACTTGACTGATAGAATTCCATAAATTTTATAATAAAATATGTACGTTATACTCAGGTCAACTGGTAATACCAAATACATGAGAGTAGCTTAAGTGAGATGAATAATCAAATCAACTGGTAGCACAGGAGATTATATGAGCTTAATTAATGCATATTTTGACATGCATATGCACTGATTGCATGTCAAATGTGTTAGTACGAATATGTTCAACTCAAAAGTGTGCTTCAGTATGATTGTTTTATACGTGGCTAAGAAGTTTCAGTAACTAAGCATTTAAACAATTGTATATTTAGTTGACCAGATGATCATATTTAGATCACATACCAAAGATATTACAATTGATTTTGTATACGGTTCGTCGTAACTACATTCCTAGTAAATAAAAATCATGTGCATCTCAACTGATGAATCAGATGACATTTTTTCCGACAGAAAACGAGCGCTTGCATTGTCACCTAGAAGGCAGGTTGCAGGCGACACAATTCGAGCGCAGTGACTGGCACATCAGTGTCGAATTAGCTTTGACACCCTCACGCAATGCTGTTTTGCAGGAGCACAAAATATCTCTGCGACATACGTGACTTGCCAAACACCCGTGCACGATGTTGCCTACCGATCAGTGGCAAATGACACTTGTCACTTCGTTATGCATTAAATTTTTTACATGTTCATTGGTTTCATCATTTTCGCCTCCCCTACATGCTATAGACGTTTGTAATATTTATTCTGTGCCACTGATTATATTGATGCAGATGATAATAGAGTATAGTTTTCCACTCAAAAATCTTTCGAGACAAGTTTTGGTAGTCAAAAAAACATGAAAGTTTTATATATTTTTTTGGTTTGTTTTTCGTAATAACATTTTAATGAATGATCTTATCGCAAAAATAGTTATGTGCAATTTAAAGAACACAAATTTCTCCACAACGTCCCTATAGAAAGAATTCTTCTAAACCAAATCCTAAGAGAGAGAGAAGTTTCAAAATTTCACATTTTCCCTTTTCTCCGAAGTTGTTCCAAGTTACCAATGGACACTCTAATGTAGTAATTTTGAGTTCCGTATCATTATAAATATAGCTATTAATGTTTTAGTACTTTCTGGGAAACTCACGCGTTAAAGTGTTGGTAGGAGAGGCAGTAGATAGATCCGTACTCTCAACTAACACGATTAAATTGAAAAGAAATCACTCTTGCATCTCTCTCAAGCAGTCTCAAAGTAGGAGACTAAAAAATACCTATTGTTGGGCCACACAACATTTTTCGCGGTGTTTTTTAATGAAACAGTAAGATGAAGATCAAAATCAATACTTCTCATCTGAACTAGCATCATATCCCCAACTTTTCACAGAACAAGACATGCTCAAAGGAACTAAGTCCTCATTGTACAATGCTTTCAAGCCACTCCCGAATCAGAAATAATTAGGCGATAAGAAATAGGAAGGTTGTAGATGAAGGATTTCTATCGCAGAAAGGTTTGTGGCATCGTGCGAGCTGTGAAACGTATGCCAGCTTTGTGCAGAAGAAGTATGGACAGAATTGTGTAGTAGTTGTATTTGGCAGCTACCAGAAAAATGCAGTGGAGAGAAGTACTAAGAGTTCAGTAGGCGCAGAATGAGAATAGGCGGAATAACGCCATAAAATATTTGCATTTTTTAGTCGAAATGGAAATTGTTCCATTGCTTTCTTTAAATATTTCCCGTGTTCGAGTTAGCGAAATCATAGTCACCTCTCACGTGACCGGAGGCAGTATAGTTTTCTTTCAATTTGTTCTCAGGTGCTTTATTGAACTACCTCAATCCTTATTATCAATGCGCTCAGAGATGATTATTAAGGTCTAGGGGCGCTTTGACATTTAAGGTCATTGGCGTTCGTGCGAATTTATTGTAAGAAAGTGTGTGCACTGTGACAATCCCAACCTTAAATATTTTTAAAATTTCAAAGTAAAATGCGTAAAGAAAAGCAACAGTGGTAATGTCTAGTAGTACAATGAAAGACGTGTATTAGGCAGAAAAGGGGTCAGGTTAAAGCTTTCAAATTTGGTAAGTAAAAGGCACGTTAAGTGTAATTATCCTCATCTCCCAGCTTAGGCTGAGTTCTATTTCCCGTAAAAAGCTTACAAAGAGAGAATTCGTCATAACCAAGCATTTCTTCTAGAGGCAAGAGTCTTCGGAGGCTGTCTCTTATCTTTCCAGTGCACGAGAGCATGCATCACAAAAATATCTGTTCTGCAGTTATCAAAAGGAGAGGACGGTTCGCAGCAGAGAAGATATTCGTGAGAGAAGTGGCATTGACCAATTCGTAGGTGTGAATTATCTCCTCGCGCCTAGCATCACGACTTGACGAGGTTCAAGTTTTCTTGATTCTCCTGAGCTAAGAATCCGTGTTCTCCCACTCCGCTTGCCATGCTCTGAGAACGGAACGTTTGATAAATAGCTTCGTATCTTCCGGGGACACTGTAAGGATGGAAAACTCTGATTTCTTCGAGGCCCACACAACAATTTCATTTCTTGTTCACCTGGTCATCTATATCATTTTCTATTACGAATATTCCCACGTGGACAGGGACTCAACAAAGAAAATGATGCAGCATTAGATGAATTTTATGCTGAATTTTCATTGTAAATGGGGCGCCAGAAGAGAAGGATGAGATGAATTTCAGAGCACTTTTGGAATCGTTGCATACCACTTCTTCCCGTAATGTCATCGACTGAGCGAATTTTTTTTAATTGGTTATTTAAGGTCGCATCAGCATCTAGGTCATTAGCGACCACTATTGGTGTTAACGGTATGGTAACTATGAAGATGAAACGAAATGGTGATGATAAGGGGTGAAAGGACGAACACAAATACAACCATACCCGAGGCGGGACTCGAACCCGCGACCCTTCGGTCCGAGATCACTACACTACTGCCTTAGCGATCTCGGCCACCGGGCCGACAGAGCGAATTTTACTGTCTCCAATAGCAGATATTACTCTGTAGAACGACGCAGAAAAACGTTTGAATTATTGCAATTTTCAAAAATCAGATAGTTCAACAAAAATGAGACACGCCTTAATTTTTAAGCGTCCTTTTCGCTATCCGAGGACAAAGTTTAATAAAAAATTAGGAGTCATTTTTGAAAAAAAATTGGAAAATGTTGAGGCTTCATGTACAATATCCTCAAAATCAGAAGATCAGTTTGAAACTCCCAGGGCATCCAGTTTCTTTAAATAGATGGAGGAATATCAGTTTCGGAGAAAATCGTCTGAACAGATTGGGTGCTAGCGCTGACTACATAACTACGGACGAACGAACGAACGAACGAACGAACGAACGAACGAGCGAACGAACGAACGAACGAACGGACGGACGGACGGACGGACGGACGGACGGACGGACGGACGGACGGACGGACGGACGGACGGACGGACGGACGGACGGATGGACGGACGGACGGACGGACGGACCGACGTTTTGCCGTCAACTGATTTTTCGATATAAAAGAAGAACTCCTTACGAAGTAAGGAAAGAAACTAAAAATGGGCGATAAAAGAGAAATGACATATGGAATGGAGAACAAAAGAATTGCAGATGAAAAAAGAACACCTGAGAGTTCTTCCTGCATTCCGTCATGACGTGAACCGACCCACCTCGACGGGCAGTCAAATCATGTGACACGACATTGTTCTTTGTGCAAGGGAAAAATGCAATTTTGCAACATTTTACATGTTACCTGAGAAGATTGTGCTTGCTGATTAAGTTCTAAAATAACAATTCTTCTATAATACAATCTCGGATACGGCAGAACGTATTCTCATAACGTGGAAAGGACATGAATACACTGGACGGTTCGTGGGGGCCAATATAAAACGTGAAATGGGCTTCGAAAAGTAAATTCAAGTTTGCCAGGCCACCTCCAGGTGTGCGGCACGATAACGTACACTTCCAACGTAGTTTCAATTGTTGGAGCAAGAGATTAATCCACATGAACGGGGATGGGAATGCAACAGTCATGGTCTTAATATCTGTCGCAGCCACAAAGGATCCTGCAGAGAATCGCTAAAGAAGATACAAGGAAGCTGAATTGCTGTGTTCGACTGTTGGCAAATACTGAAGTGGTATTTCCTGTACTCATGTCCTGTTTCACATTCAGCTGTCACCGGTTGACGAAGACAAAGGTCAGTGGGAGAAAAATATGCTCATACGTACCAATTTCCAGTCACACTCACATTCATACAATTTTGTTGCATAATAAATAATAGGAAACGTAATAACGATGTAACACGTGGTCTAATAATTTTTCACAATGATAAAATAATTTACAACACCAGTAACTGCCTTCCAATTGATGTTATTGAGTTTTTAATATAATGTAATGTCCAATATGACGAAGTCTAAATGATGTTCAATTGTAATACAAATTAATTTTAACACTATTTTATTTGAAATATTAATGAAATTTATGTCATTTTATTCTATTGTAGTCTATGTAGATCACTACCTACTTCAATGGGGTAAAGGTAACATTTAGTGGAATCTACAACACAATGTGACATGGTAACAAGAGTTCCTGTAAAGTTAAAAATTACAAATGCATAAAGTATGGAAGTGGTTTAAAGGAAAAGTTGACAATGTATAGAGAAACAATAGTCTTTATAACTTTTTAATAGTAACATGTGTTAATTGCAGCATCTAAAGATAGAGAAAACGAATCTCCAAAACGCAATGTTAATGTAAAGATATGTAATTAATAAAATTATAAGGTGATTGTCAATGAAGTTTTTGTACCTTACCTGAATGTTAAATTACTAGAGAATTTGAACGACAATCTGTACCTTAAGTATATCAAAAATTTCACTTAATGGTCAAATATTTTCGTCCCTGCATCACTTTTGTGCCAGCTAGCAATTTTATTTCTAGTCCATCAAAAACGCCTCAATCCTTAAATACTTTTGAAGAACGTCGCCATATCTATAGCAAAATAGGCAACAAATCGATAATCCAAACGATGTCCGATGTCCGATGTGTCAAAAAACCCGGCCATCGCCGTCTACTATAAATTCTAGAGTGCGCCGAAAGGGTACACGCAACATCTTAGGAAATTCAGATAATTCTCACACAAGGGCAGCGCATGCACGTGGGAAGGTCCCAAGTACGTCTCAGCCTTCAAACAGTACGGCCTTCGGGAGGCAGGAGTTACTTTCACATCGAGGAGCACACAGCATCATGTCGATTTTTTTCCCCAGATGGCTTACTATTAGAACCATAACTACAGCACAATGAATTTGACATTATAAAGAGCCTACATGTCCTTATCACTTCCTATATACTTATTAAGTCGATCATTCTTAAATAAATATATATTTTTTTCTTTTGATGATTTTTTTGTTGACCATTATGAAGAGTGAAACTGAACATGCGAAGTACATTTTACCTCATAAATTAAGTTTCCTACCTCAAAAATAAGCGCAATAACAAAAATCCATAATTTGGCAAATATTTCAACCGTCATCGAATTTACCTGATAAAACATAACTGCACTTCAGTATAATGAGCTCTTTAAATTTACCACGAAATGACTGCCCTACGTTTTCCATAAAGTTAATGTTGTCACTATTCACCCTCAATGAATAAGAGCAGTGGCATCCTCAGAAGGGATGTTTATTTCGCGGTAAAAAACAACAACAAAAAACAAAGTGGTTTAGTGTATTAACCGACTGTCTTCTTATCTATCATGAATTATTTAATAATAATGAACTATTTTCTAAACCTATTTCTTCAGTTCAATAAAAAAATAATCTATTCAAGAAGAAATTACAAAAAGTTACGGAAGGACATATGAACGGATGGATGCAAGGACGGACGGACGGACGATTTGATAACACTTTTCGGCTTCAGGGACCCTCAAAATATGTTTCCGTCAAAATTTCTACGTCGATTTGTTTGCAGCTTTATACACGATGACTCACAATAAATAATACAACATTCTAGGGCGCGCAGAAAGGTTGAAGTTGAGCATTTTATGCCACGGAACATGTGGTAGGAAAATTCATTTAACGAATTTACACATGCGAAATTTGCCCCTGATTGTCAGACAAGTCCTCATGCACCAGTGTTCGGCAGCTCATGTTCTGATACAAAGAAATTTCGTGTCCCAGTCGAATACCAGCGCATGCGGAATTACTTAACAATTAGGGGAAAATATCATACGGGCAACTTCATTATTCGAATTTCCGATATGACCACTGGGAAAGTATTCAGCTCAGACTCCTCTATATGCCCTATAAGTTCGTAACATTTATTCTGAGGCAGCCTGCATAACGTTACCTATACTCCGTGTATATTAGTATTTAAGAAAGTAAAACAGGACATGCCGACCTGGATGGCCGAGGTGGCTAAGAGCGAGTACCGACTAAGCGCTTCGGTCCGAAGGGTCGCGGGTTCGAGTCCCGCCTTGGGCATGGCTGTTTGTCCCTTGACTTTGTGTTTGTGTTCTCGCGGAGGGCCTCGCGTTCTGCTGACCCCAGATCACAGGAGCCCGCAAGTGTTTGTTTAGTGTATGGTCGAATATGCGTCCCTTCAGGACGTAAAGGGGCAACCGACTGTCGGCTGGATACAAGCCCTAGGAAAAGAAAACAGGACATGCAGACATATCATTGAGGACATTTTACTAGTTAAATGAACAGATAATATTCTTCTTTCAAAGGGAGAAAGAGGTATTTGATATCTCACTATTATTTGCCATTTCTTGCCAATATACAGTAGCCCTAAGTGTGAATAAAATTACAATATCACTAGACGAAAATATTTCATTTACCATGTTAAATTGTTTTCTCATATGCTTAGTCTTTCACAAATACGATCTAATCGAACACATTCATCGAGCTAAATGAACATGAAATCCAATAAAACACAACGTATTTCGCAGATCTTTGCATTTCTGTCCAACAGTTCAAGGGTCAACAATAACATAATGCGGTCTCAACGACAGTACTTTCTACCTCATTGATAACGTAACCTTTGAATCAGTTCAGGGTCTGCAGTCTTTAAGTAGAAACATAACAACTGTATTAGAGAACACTGAACTTGGTTTTTATACGACCGAAAAATACTATATTATTAACGTACGTCTTTCACTTTCTTATTTCTAACATTGAAGAAGTTGTAAAATCTATATTACTAATTTCCAGTGCGCACAGGAATTGAAAGGAAAAACTATGCAACTTCCGGCTATGTGAGAGGTGTCTATGATTTCGTTAGATACCCAGGAGCTCGGAAAAAATCGAAAACAATGAAACAGTTTCGTCTTTGACTGTGAAATGCAAATATTTGATTGTTATTCCGCCTATTCTCAGACTCCGCGTACCGACTGAGTTTGCATACTCGGTGCGTCTCTACTTACAACACAACTGACGTCATGCCTGCAAGATTCCAAGGAAGAGGCCGACCGCCATTAAATATTTGCTATTCACAAGTTGCGTTATGGAACATCGACTTTTGTATATCCTTGGTACCCAGAGAACTGTTGTACTGTACGTATACTATACTATATTGTTGCAGAATTCGTGAAGACTGTTCTTGTAAAAAATATTTCATTTGATGTGGTGTTATATGATGTTATTTTAGTTGTTGTTCTTGAGCAGTGTGTGTGCTACTTCTTGGGAAACGGTTCTGTGTGATTTCGTTCAGCAGCAGTTTTGCAGGTGGAGGGCGCCGAAGGAAGTAGGAGCAGCCCTCTCCCCGGAGTGGTGGCGAACGGTGAGGATCCGTGCTCCGCGGCGCGTGGGAGCACAACCGGCAGCCAATTCTGCCGACCCTTCATTTGCGAAGATTATTAGATTATTCCAATAGCAACAAGTATTTCGATCCGCGCAAACATTTCGGACGTCGTAATTCACTGTTTTCAAAGTGAAAATTTCCTCTTACTGCAACCCAACTGCGGACACTCTGAACTGTGTATCAAATAAATGAAAATAATAAGGATGCGGATGCATTAGTTACCTTTCGTACAGTATAATTCTAAAAGATTGAACACGCCTCTAGTAACTATTGTAAGAACTAAACAGCTTCTGGATTACTGACTCCCCAAATCGATCGATATCTTTCAGTTTTCCTACATTCAAAGAGAAAAATGCTGCAATGACATTTTGTTATGCCTCTGAACACTTAAATGTGGCTTTCCTCTCACCGAAACATTACATGCGAGTTTTATGTTTTTTGACGTTTGCTGAAGGTAAACACACTAATATTGCCACCTTTACAAGCTAGAATCTACATAGCTGCAAATTCCACACATCTTCATGATAACAATTCATGTAAAATATATTTACCTCCCTTTCTCCTGCTTTCAGCGCAAGTTATTATCTTGATGAAACGTGTCCATGTCTTATTCCAATGTCCATTTACAAGATGAACCTTTCATTCGTGAAAATTCATTTCTTTTTATAATGGCACAGAGAAAAATTATGATAACAGAGTTTACAACTAACAATGACGCAGCTTTTGGGATTTAAGTTACATCACAATATGCACAGGAATTCGTTGTCGTGTCGTATTATGAATGTAACTTCGCCCTACTGCTCAAGGTTCGAAGATAAGCTTTTATCGGTTAAAAATTAGCATGTACTCGTACATCGTACATGGGAATTTGATCTTCCCATCTGTAGGTCTGTAGGCGTGGTTCCCCTTCCCACGACAAACTAAAACAAAATGGCCAATCAACAGAGGCTAAAGTAAACGTCATATTTTACGTCAGTTTGAAGTGTCTAATATGATCGCAGATTTTTCGTCTTTGTATTTCCATAACATCGATCCTATCTATTGTACTAGCGTGATGTGTACTAACAATGTCTCTGACGGTCAAATATCAACAGCACTTATAATGTCTTTGGTATATCAAGGTCACGAGTAACACATAAGTTCTTTTATCCAGGGACCATTCAACAACGCTATACTATTAAGACATTCAAAAGCAAACAAACAGCTGAGCTCCAAACCTAGAAAAGGTGCAGAAAATTTATCCAAAATTAATATTGCCATGCGTTCAAATGTAAATGTTTTCTTTAACACCCAATGACCAAAATTGTACACAAATGCTTACAAGCAATATACATACGTCATAGAAAAATGTTATCCAAATTTCTTTCATTAAATTTAGAAAATGGAATCCAATATATGCCTTTAAGATTTTTTGAAAAGTATTTTTCTCAATGCATGATCCAATGAGATTCGTGTACAACGGTAAAAAAATCGAAAGATACGTACATAGAAAACACTGATATATTACGCACAAAATAAACATTAAAGCCTATTATAAACTGCTAAAAAATAGTCCTGTTCCTCTTCAGCACACTTTTATGAACGAATGAGAATCCTCTGAATATTATCCAGTGGGTGTAAACCATTGAAAAGTCCCTCTATCTCCAACACGTCGGAAAAGCGTGTTGCTTGGAAAGAGCTTCCGAAGTATTGTGTTCTTCAGTTTCAAGAGATCAAAAGTTGCAGGGAATGTAAAAAGAACTCAAATGATCGCCTAGCTTTACTTACATTCACTTGCGAGCAAGGCATGAGTGCAGTTAATAACTCTCTTATGACTAAACATTAACTATAACTTAACACTAAGTTTCAGTTTGTGATATTCGGTTAAGTGTGACAGGATTTCAAACATACAAGTATATACAGACTTTTTCTGCTAATTCATGCTTGGAATATACACAACAGTTATTATTTATGTAACCTCCCTTCTCTGTTTCTATAAACATACATACATGCATGCATTCCATACATACACACATGAAGGCACATAAGATAACTAAGATATTGCCTGTCGAGGGGGCAATTCTGGCTCCATCAACAAAAGAAGACTACAATTCGAAAGTCAGTCAACTAAAGTCGACTAACGTCGAAAACGAACCAAGCATGCTTCTCGAGGAGCTAAGCGCTGTACTCTGGGGCGACCGCGCTTGTGAGTCACTCGCCCATGAGGGCGTGCCACGCGCCGGACCCGCGGCGTCGGGAAGCGCTAACGCTTCAAAGTGGCGGTAACATCCGAACACGTCAGCCAGTAATTGGAGCTCCCATTTCTGTCCACGACACGGCATCTGAAGAAAGGACACACACACCCCAACGACAAACACGCACAGGGAGAAGGCTGCTTTCAAGTTCAATGGTTTTAAAGTTCCGTTCCAGCGTCTTAACTATTATTATTACTTTTCTGTTTTACTTTCTCTAAAACGTTTAGAGAAAATATTACAATGCTGCACCGAAAAGTGCTGATTTTCGAAAGCAAAACGCGTTTTGCGGACCCCTGATACTGAAAAAGTGGATTTTTCTGGCTTCTATATGCAGTAAATTGCTATCACTAATACACTGTGTATTCAGAATCCACGTTTCGTCAGTCCTTGACACCGGAAGAGTAGCTTTCGACAAAACGTTTCCCCGTCAACAACGCTAGCGCCTAAACCGTACCCACGATATGCACCAAATTCGATACTCTCCGATCGATCTGGATGACGGTTCGGACCCTTGAATTTGAAATGAATTTTAATTGAGGGGAGGGGGATACTTTTCGTGAAACCCCAAAAACATTTTCAATTTTTTTCGAAAATGTCTCCAAATGCTTCTTTAAATGTTTGTACTCATATACCCTAATAAAAATAGGATAGGTTCTATTTTCCGGTAATACTTTTTTCTGAAAACTAAAAGTGAACCATTTAGGCCAATACATTGACTCTGACTTCAGACATGCTAGATCAACGGATTAAACCGTCGCTTGCAGAACCAGAGTATTATGTATAGGGAAATGAAATAGTTTATAACTCTCGGAAACTCCTCTGAGAAGACGAAGACAATGACGACAGCAGCCACGAAGATGGGCGATATGCTCTCCACTCCATCCACCTATTACATCAGTTTGCAGGGCGGGTCTAACAAGCTGCAAACTCCGCCCTAGGCGTAGTGGGGGTCATAAGCAATATGTGCTGCTCCTCATTCGAAATGAGTTTTTTAACTTGCTGGGCTGTAATTACACCTCCGTCTTTTTAAGGAACCAAGAAGAAGCGGATGCTTATCGGATAATCACGAATTGCAGATTAATATTTGGCATAATGTTATCATTTAAAACTGATTGTCATCAAATCATGAATGAGAATCCTTGAAACTCATTCACTTTAATCCGTGTATGTTTTCCCCATGCAGCAGAAAATTCATCTGCAGAACTTCATCGAAAAACATAAATTTATGAAGCTGACTGTTGCTAGATAACACGCGAACTCAGGTAAAAACGGCACTGCACCGTTGTTACCGCGAATATCTCCGCACGATTCCCCGCGTTTCACATCCTACGTCCTCGCATAATCTTGTCCGATACGTTTCCCATTCATCACTCTTCGTGAAGTGATATGTGTTAGAAGAAAACTAGTGTAGCTTCGCATCTCTCTGACAGCACAAGATCGACAGGGCGATACGCGTGACATCGCAGCGTGATTAACCTCGCGTACGCAATCGACATTCCGGTGTGGTCAATATCGCGTCCCGTTCGATAGCGCATCGGCTACGCCGGCGCGACGTCATGCACAACGCGCTGGCCGGAATCGCGATTGCCGCCTCCGCCGCCGCCGCCACGGTCGTCGTCCCCGACACCGTCCCCGCCGCTGGCGACGGCCGATGGGCACTGGGCGATGGGCGCAACGGCGGCGCCGGAGGAAGTGGCAGCGGCGGCCGCACCAGACAGCGTCGCCGCGGGGGTGGGGGATCGGGGGGGGGGAGCGCAGCGGAGCAGGGAGAGCGCGGTGAGGGAAAGTGCATGCGCTTATGTAAAGAACACGCTGCACTCTATGCCATGCCGTGCCACACTGCGTCACGCCACTTCCACTGTGCTTTTTTGCATCAAGTGAATTTGCACACCCCGCACCTTTGTTTAAATGTTAATTCTACGCCCTCTGCATCGGCCATTTTCCTCGTGGCTGTTTCTGAACCATACGGAATTTCTTCCGTGGTGCTGTAATAGGGTGGACAGAAACGATTGAGACGCTTAAACGCAAATTCAACCTAACTTCCCTTACTGCGCAGAACGAAATTTAATTATCGTACCTGTGATGAAAGACTGACAGTGATTCAAAAGACTAAAAGAAGAGAGTAAATAAGGGATGGGATTTCTTACATCAAGCATACATTCTCTTTGATAAAACGTGCAAAATTGATAGTATGCTGTCCATATCTGGTTTAAAATGGGTTAATATATGTGCTATGTCCAATGCAATAAAAATTAAATTTCGAAAATACCAAAAACTAACTTCAAAATAAATAATTTCGAATAAAACTCTACATGACCTTTTTATATTAAAGTAGTTGCCAACACTCAAGACAAATGAAATTATTTTTTTTACTGTTAAGTGATTTTTGATATTCTGGAGTCGGTTTTACATACACACTGAATTCAATTTTTAACTTCTCAATAGCACTGAAGGGAAAATACATATATTGTTCCTTCCTTGCAACATCTCTTTACCCCCAAAATAGAGGTTATGTACACTTTTGAGTAATTTTATTGAAAATAAAAAGGTCTAATTTTAAAAAAATAAATCAAAGGTTTTAATGAAAGTAGCACGCGCGCCATTTGGTTCTGTGCGAATTTCTGTCCGTACAAGAAGCTTCAAAAAATGAGCCATTCTTAAGAAAATCTTGTTTACATTTTTTTTTGCGAAAGAACGGCATTGGATTCAAAATTACGCGAAAACAACTAACATTTAGAAAAAAAGATACATGGAATCATTTACAATACGAATATTAAATGAATGAGGGATGAAAATGAACATGTGGCTCGACAAATAGAACACTCAGCATTCAAATGGAATCATTTATTTACATATGAACAAAATTATCATTCGAGTATTAATAAAGGAATGTAAACAACGAATGATCAATTTCAGTGTTCTTCGCAAGAGATCTCTCGTTCAGCGTTTTGTAAAGTAGCTCAATTGATAGGTAGCCGACTTAGTATTGTTCGTGGTGCTATTGGCGCGGTTGAAGTATTAGTTTTACGTTATAGTTGACAAACAGAAAAAAACTATATACACCATGAATACATGTGTAACCTCCTCCTTTTGAAAGTTAGAAACAAAAATGCTTAACAGCGTAACATTCGCAACATTAAGAAATTAGATTAACTAATAATCAAACTACCTACATTCGGTGGGTAAAAACAAATCACATTTACATACACTAAAATCTAAATGAAAAGCAGACTCCCTTACATCCTATTGCTTTATTTGCCCATACGTATACAATAGCAAGGTACTAACAAAACCCAAGTAGTGGAGAAATGAACAACGAAAACACAATTCAAGACGATTTCAAAAATACTCAAACAATTGCACGAAATTTAGATATGACGTGTCCATCCGTATAATTGTGCTGGGTGGTTGTGTATATTGTAATCAAAAGTGGGACTTTAAAATTTGAAGTTACGGAATCATTCTTAAGCACCAAAAATCAATTAGACCTCGTTGTTCATTAGTAATAATTAAAACAGAACTGACAAAAGATATAAGTAAATAGTCATTTAGATTTGCTTCTATTAACTTTTGCAACGTTTCGACCTCACATAGTTTGCAGTCTTCATCAGGCAATGGTTAAGATCTCTATTGAAATAGGGTGAGTATATGTGGGGCATAGTGAAATCTGTGAGGCCTTAAGAGAAATAACACCCTGATTTAATGACGACACCCTGATTTAACTGATCCAGACTAAAAAACCAACTATAATTTACACACTTATTTAAAAAAAACAATCTGAATTGAATGTTTGTAGAGGCAGGCCCTGAGCCGTGGCAGATGGAGGTCCGGCGCGCCGGGTGCGCAGAGGTGCTAACGCGCGGCTGCGGCGCCTGCCGAGGCGCCGACTGCGCTCATTAGCAGGCAGGGGCGGCACCTGCGCCCGCCACGGCTAAGAGACGGCGAAGGACGACGGGCGAGTATTCACCATTCATTACGCACTATTCAGGAATACAATCCACACACAAAAACGATCCGTACTCCACTCAATAGCCTGTCACACATTCTACGTCGCAGACAGAGATTACCTAGAGAATAAAAATAAGAGCACCAATCCTTGATGGCTTTGTAGTAAACTAATGACATAGTAAGTAATAATGACATACAAGTAATACTTCCAGTACAATTTGTTAACAAAACTAGTGGTTCTATAACAGCACACACTTTCTCGTTTTATTTGTAACTTTTTCAATTTTCGAAAATACATAAATTCAACAACAATCGCACTTGTGTCATTTTCATAAGCGTTCTCAGTTCTATTTGAGAAAAAATTTTAAAAAAACATTTTGAGTCATTTTTTACAATTTTGAAAATGTCCTTCGGGTTTTGTGTAAATTACCCCCAAAACAAAATATCAGTTTCAAACTAACAGGGCCTCGAATATGGTCAAATCGATTGGGGAATAACAATTTTGGAGAAAATCCTGCCTACGGTTTTAGCCGTAGCGTTGTTCACAGGATGACGGATAGGCGTTTAACTGAAAACAAATGTTTCAGTAACAACCCATAAAACGTAGATTCTATCCAAATAACGTGCTAGTGAAAGTTATTTATTACATATAGGAACCAGAATTATCCACTTTTCGGTATCAGGAATCTACAAATTGAGTTTTTCAGTCGATAAATCGACGTTTTTTACTAAAGCATTACAATTCTTTCTCTACACTACGTAGGTAGTATGCGAGAAAAAAAAATTCCTAAAACCTGTTTGAAATTCTCTTCGTTTAGCTCCCCTTTGCTGTGAGAGATATAATACTCTAAATTCACAAATCTACACCCAGAGAAGACATTTTACTGAAGTTAATAATATTCATGAAATAAATACATGCAACGGTAAATTACTTCACTAAAATTCGTGAAATAAAATAAACAGTCATATACTACAGTGGCATCTGTATTAGTAAATATACCATCTGCATAGCGAAGTTATTGCTTAGAATCAGAATTTCAGAAAAAAGCACAATCACAACACAATTTCGCAAACCGTGCAAAAAAAACTATTTTATTAGCCATTATTACTAACATTTAATCAATTTAACAATAGGTTTAGGAGTAGGAATACAACTTTATAAGAGCAAAAAAAGAACCCTTGTTAAGCCATCTGCTATATAAAGACCAAACAAAATGTACGTAACTTGACGTACGTTTTATGACAGTCATTCATCACTGTATAATCATTATTTACGCAATGAGAAAAGCTTCAATTCATCCATGTTCAGTTCATTCTGAGATAATTGCCACGACGTTCTTCTAAACTCATAACTATGGCACATACGATGCTTCAGTACAAAGCGGCACTGTGAGGAAATATATAGGACTTGTATGTATTTTTCGAAAATATGCTCCCTGACTATAAGTTAATGGTTTTAAATTATTCGAGGAGCATCCCTTATGATTCTGTTGCTATAAGCACTTGAATAAGGAAGATCAACCGTCGCGTCGGTTACTTCAGTGTTGCGCCACTCGAACAGCAAACTTCAACTCTCCTATCACGGAAGCTTTCAATTTACAGTTCGTTATCTTAGCTATCCAACAATTAATTGATTGATTTATTAGTGTTTCCTAGCGCGACAACTGCTACGGTCATTAACCCCGTAAGTGTAGCGCATGTTTTATCGCGGGAGGTGGCCGTGATCTACCCCCGCTGGATGGTGAGATCCGGCGTCGACTTACATGTCGGCTTGCGGGTTTTTGCCCAATCAGCTATCTTCCACCAGCTGGGTACCGCCGCAGACGGGACAAGCTATAAGCTCCAAACTCATCTCCAGACAAGTGTGGTAGTGTAGCGCGTGTATGTGTAAATGTATGTAAGAAATAATTGAGGATAGGACAAGGAAGAGGAAGCAAAGATCTCTAGCAATCCGTGGCCTGTTTGTTAGGGCACTACTACGGCATTCGCGTGATTTTGATCGGAGAAACCATGGAAAACTATAAGTCAGAGCAGCCGGCCGGTCGAATTCTCCTCCATACAACAGCTGAATTCGACCTAGATAACAAGCTAGTGTCGAATATCCTGCCACCGTTGGTACTCCAAGAACTACAGGCCGCAAATTTAGTTTTATAGCCAGCATTAAATTTCAAGCAGATTTGGAATGACATAATATAATTGATATCCATATCCATTACGTAACTGGCGTATATCACAATAGCTTAAGCAAGTAAGCGATTATGAGATGCATGCGCAGCGATTTGTTGACGTCAACAAACATCATTACGAGTTCTTTGGAATAAAAACAGGGAAGAGTTGCCTGAATTACAGAATGACCCCAAGGGAAGCGTAAAGGGCAGTTTTTGTAAGAAGCTTTTTGTTGGAAGTCATTATACCTTCGCATGCACGAATCTAGTGTACGATACCATAACTGCGGACCTCCGGTTTAAAATGTACCTCGTGCTAATGCAATGTGGAATGAAAACGATTGCTCCTTGGCTATAATAGAAGTTCGATGGAAATGAAAATGAGATGTACTTAGTCGCCCGTCAATAAACAATTAATTGTTTCCTCATTTGTTTGTTCTTCAGGGGCATCCAGAAACAGAGGCTGCAAAAAATACTCCAAACATGGAGAGAGGAACATTATTTTAACAAAATTAGTGAAGAAGAGTGAGATATTGAAACGATTTTGAAGCAGCCGGAAGAATTAAGAATAGATAGATACAAGTTAAAAAATAATAAATGTATGTGATAATATGCTCGCTAGTCAGTGTTTCCAATTTAACAATATTCTGTAATTTCCAAATGAAGGATGAGTATCGCCTTCCGGAAGCTGTTGTGAGAGCCAAGTATTGGATGGACTGATTACTAGTAATTCCGGGCGCGCCAACTGCTAAGTTCATTAGTCTCGTACGTGTAGAGCATGTTTTTGCTCGGGAGGTGGCGGTGATTTTGCCTCGCTGGATGGCAAGATCCGGCGCCGACCTATCGTCGGCTAGCGGGTGTTTTCTCCAACCAGTTATCTCCCACCAGCGAGACACCATCCCAGACCGGTCAAGCTCTAAGTTCCCGACCAGTATCCCGGCATGTGGAGTAGAGTAGTGCATGTAAGTGTAAGTATGTGAGAATAGGACAAGGAATGGGAAGGAAAGATCGCGGTCCGTGTCCCGTTAGGTAGAGTATTGCTTCGGTATTCGCCTGATATTGATCGGAGACCACGGACTACGGAAACCGATCAGAGCAGCCGGCCGCTAGAATTCTTTTCCAGACAGCGACTGAACTCGACCTAGCCTAGTGGAACTTGGCCGTGAAGAGCGGGCCATTGGGCGCAGAGAATTGGGCCGAGGAAAGGAGAGAGGCAAAGAATCCTGCTACTCAACATCACTGTGTTGCGCACCACCATCACCACCACAGCTCCCCGAACTTGTACGGGTGACTGGTGAGGGCATGCGCTGAGCCGGGGCGCTGCGCTAGAGCGCGCGCGGGCAGTTAGCGGGGCGCGTGCGTTGGACCCCGGGCCCGGCCCCAGTGACGCTGAAAGCCACACCTAGCTGCGCGCCGCCTCTGTTCTGCCGTAATTACGTAACGAGGCAGCGGCTTCGGCAGGGCTACGGCCACTGTTCAAGGTTGTGGCCCCGAGCACACGATGCGGGCGCGGCTCAGGTGGTGGCGGCCGTGGCAGGACCTCTGGTAACGGGAGCTGCGACTGCGCTCGCACCGTGGTGATCGCGGAGTGGTGTTTCTGGTGTTCTGTGGTTGACACTGTGATGCCAATGGTAGTGGTGATCTTGGGTAGAATTGAAGGTGGCGGAGAAAATGGCGATAGTGATGTAGGAGGTTTGGTGGCAGGCAGTGGAAAGTAGTGGGTAGCGGTGTCGGTGTCAGCGTCAGTGTCACTGTCAGTGACTGTGTCTGTGTCAGTGGTAGTGGGAGTAGCGTTGGCGTTGGTGGCGGTGGCGATGGCAGTTGCGGCTGTGGCGGTAGGAGCGGTGGTAACAGAGGAAGCTCGCGCGCGCAGCAGCTGCAAGAGCAGAGGTAATGGCTCCAGGCAGTTGGCGTAATGGGCCACACAATGTAGACAAGTCTAATGACCAAGGTGCGACACATGACACACTGCCCGGCATGTTAGCCTCCTTCCTCTGGGTACTTGCTTTAAATACCGGTAACTACATGTGGAATATGTAATGGGGAAAACGAGTTCTCGGCAAGTTCTCACTGAGTATTCTCGTTTTGCTGCTGGCCACTATACAGCTTTTCCCATTTTCACTTCCCCCCCCCCATCCATGAATAGAAATTAACCTAACGCAACCGATTCCATTGCCTCTACGAAATATAAACTAGGAATGGATCAAAAATGGAAATGAAATTCGAAAGATGAGCAAGAAAAAAGAACGAGAAGCTCCTTTTCGTTGCACTGTCCAAATCTGATAACGCAGGAGGGAGAGGTGGTCTCTTTATTAACATGATCGGAGAATAACGTGACTTATTTGGGATCTTGCACCGTAGATTGTGAGGACTATTACGACCATATCTCATTACAGCCTCTGAAGTCACTGACGTCCCGAAATACTCTAAAGGCTCTTCAAATTTAATTCTGGTATAAGGAGAGCCCTTGCCAATTTCTCTGAAACAGGATGCACTTGAGTCGGAGAATGGGGTGACGAGACGAGTGAAATGCAGGAAGTGAGGATTCCCTGGAAGGGTAGGCGACTTACGGCGAGAAATGGACATATGATAAACGACCATATGTAGTTAACGATTTACACAGAGTAATGGCAGGCCTCATTGTTGTAGTCAGCTGTGGCTTCAACAGTCCACAGCTAAACCACAGGGTGTGAGCTCGAATCTTGCGAAATCCATGGATGTTGTTACCTTATGGCTGTGAGGAAGAAAGGCAAACTAGCAATATATTGAGGTAAAATAACATAAATGATTGAGTGATTAGTAATTCCGGGCGTGTTGAGTCACGTTATTCTCCGATCATGTTAATAAAGCCAAATCATGTGTTACTTTTGTTGATAAGGTAAGTACATATTACTCACATTATCAGGTCTGGCATATCAAACACAACAGCAAGTTGTGGACATAAACAAATCGCAAAATCTGCGAATACAAACAATTCACGGTCGCCACCTGACATAATCAGGAACAAAACAATTACTTTACTTTTAAAGCAATTTAACAACAAATATGCCGGCTGACCACGTTTAATGAGCCTAAGGTTCAGCGGAGTTAACACAGAAAAACTCCTAGGGCAATGACTTCGCAAAATGAAGTGCGCATATTCCTATAGGGAGTACGCTATACAGATTCGAGCTATCGAATAAACATTTAAATTGCCAGGGAAGAAAAGGTTAATAATTACTATGAGGAGACCGGGGAGGTTAGAGCTTGTCCTAACCTAGCTAGTGTCGAAAATCCTTCCACCGTCGGAAATCGAACCTAGAACCAGCCGGTCAGAGGCACTGCAGTGACACCAGTTGATGCCCTGACTCACCTCTCCCGGTCGGCAAAATAACGATTCAATTATTCACAATACGACCGCAAAGCGCTTCGGAAAACGCTCATGAATGCAGTACAAGAATTACTTGAGGACCCTTAACACAAAATATGTCGCTTTTCAAAAGAGCGGCTAAAACTCCATACCATTGGAAATCGCCAAAACTCGTGAGAGTTCGACGTCGATATTTTACAATTATCTTAAAATTACACCGTAAATCTATATGAAACATTTGTAGTGCTGCATGAGGTCCCAAATTTGATTATTGTAAGAAGTGTTTGTCCCTCAAAAGTATAGTACAGAAAACAATAACTAGTCTTAAACCCGAAAGAAGTCTATATTGCAGAGGCAATAGTGAAATCGCTATCAGTGAAACTGATTGAAAATGTACAGCTAAAAACAGTAGTGAGAACTAAATTGATTAATCCAGGTTTGAAATACTTGAATTATTGGGCAAGAATGGAAACTGCAAACAGTGGAATAATCTTGCTCTCGTTAAAATGAAAGCATATGGGGCTTATAATCTACATTTAGGGCACTATCCGGCATATACTAATTTTTTCAATTCCCTACAAACCTTTAACTCCTTAGAAAAACTATGGAAATTAAAAACATGTCAGTCCTTGAACAAGAGGTGACGCAACTTCATAGAAACCGCTAGGAATATCTTTTAGTTCTTTTATGATTGAGAATGCTTAATTTAGCATCTCGTTTTCATGTAATGGACGCTCAACAATTGAAAATAAACAAGTTTGAAAAATTATGGATGGAGTTTCAAATTAAACGATTGAATATGTTTATCATTTTATTCATTCATCATATTATCATCTATTTGCAACTGAAATGTACTCTAAAATGTGCTTATATCGTACCGGTCACTAATTCCGACCCGGGCTCGGTACTTCGTATTAATAATACGCACCTGCTACATGAACCTATTGTTTACATCCTATTCGAAAAAGTTGCTATGGCCACATCGAGACCGGCAAAAAGTTACAGAGGGCGTTGTTGAGCTTTTGAGTAAAAAAAAGTTCATGTTTCAAAACTCGGAAATTGTAATTGAAATTTGAAAGGGGAGTTTTTCTTCGTATTATTCTCTGGGCATATAATATAGAAATATACGAAAGAAATATACGAAACAATATTTTGCTAGTCTGACATGCTGTTTGGAGATTACTTACAGGAGTAAAATGGGTTTGATTAATTTTCCTGAACATCATCGTTCAATAAGACAGCCTGTTTTCCTTTCCAATCGTACGCCTGTGACTAAAAACATGGATGTTAGTTACGGGAATGATTCTTACATGCGAACTGCTACTCTTGTCAAGAGTTAGTTAATACCTTATTTTACGAAGCGAGACTCGGATCATCAAGGTCTGCTGTTCCGTCTGACCACGCAAATTTCGCTACGCTCCTTTCACCATCTAGCGGAGAAAGAAGGTATTAAGTTGGGCGACGAAACAAGCGATTTGAATTTTCCTCAGAGGATTCTTTTAGGCTTGAGGATATTTTACATGCAGTAAAAGATCCTCACGGGACACCCGGCTTTACTTCCCCTCCGAAGGAAGGCGTACGAAGGATTTTTTCATCCATAAAATGCCACGGCTTCGATCGGGTTTGAACCCGTAAACTTAAGTACAACAGTCCGGTACGCTAACCCGCATACCACCGAATCCACAAAGTTAGAATCCGAATCGTTCTTCAAAACGAAAAAAAGGAGGGAGGAAAATGGATAATGCATCGCATGCTTCAAATGACTGCACGAGAAATGAGCAGTAGCCATAAAATATCTTGTGCGACTTCTAAATACAGGTTAAAGAGCCACGATCGTGATATTCGTACTATTTTGTGTCTATTGTGAAATGTGATATAAACGATGTAAATTAATTTTTTGGGATTTTGTGTGTGAGAATAGGGACATGGGGACAAATTAAAAGCACATTTTAAACTACTGGTGCCAAAACAGCACGTACTTGCTCCCCCGTATTTTCACGTAAAATTACGTGAAAATAACTCAAATTTTCGAAAAAAAAAATTGTACATGACCTTATTTCAAAATCTATTTTTAAGAAACAGATTTCATTGAGGAAAAAATCTCTACCCGTAATATTTTAGTTGTAGGAAGAGGCCGAGATTTTTTTTACTAAATTTATCCACTTCATTACCAGGGCACTGTAATACGAGTTTTCAGCCGAAAATTCGCCGTTTTTCGGGAAGCATTACGTAACTTTCTCTCTACTCTGTAGGAAGTAGTAAATAAATATCTCTGAATGTACGTTCTGTGAGTAGCTTCCATGTCAGATAGAAGGTTTGATCGCTACAGCCCCAGTTCCCTTCAACGAGTCAAGAATGCAGGGGCGCCGATGAGCACACGACGGCTCGAGGACAGGACCACATTCTTGGGCACAGGCGGCTTCACCTTTCGCGCGCCACTGCCACTGCGCCTGCTCCGCCGCGCCGCGCCGCGCCGCTGCCTCGGCTCCCAGGCTGCAGCCGCCAGCACCGCCCCGCGCCCCCCCCCCCGTCCACCGCCTCGCGCCCTGGTGGCTCCGCCGCCCCCGCCGTACCGCCTGCCCCGGCTCGCATCGGAAGACGGCTCCGCAGCCAGGTGGCTGTAACCGGTTCTCCGCGGCACGGGGCGGGGCGGGGCGGGGCGGGGCGCCGCGAGCCGCGGGGTTCCATCCACTTCGGCAGGCGCAGCACGTAAGCGATCGACGCCCAGACATTGAGAGCGGTGGTGAGTTACAGCGCTCGCGCGCGCTCATCCAGTCGCTAAACCACTTTCGGTCCCGGTCGAGGACCGGCTCCTTCAAACTCACGACCCCTGAACCAGTTAAAACGCGAGATAACTGCATTATGATCTGGACTCTGACATAGCTCCTGCACATTCACTTACGGGCGGTACATGTCACCATACTGAAATTATAACTTACAAATTAAAAGATTGATGTCGACACCTTGTCTCCAAAATCATTACAAGGTGTAAGTTGTTATATCGGTATACGTCACAATCTTCACTGACAAAGAATACAATTATTTTTGCCAATGACAGCAACTAAAATTTCTGGCGGAGGTGTCAATTAAAGGGGATCAAAATTCCTTTTTGCTCTTTGCCCTACTCCTACCATGCTGAGGAACTGTGCCCGGGCTCCGCACAAATGCAAGAGGAAGTGAAGCCCGCAACGCAGGTAGTCGTCCCAGTGCAACGTCAGCATTGGAGGTTGAAGACCTCGGTGCATCAGCGGACCACACACGCCGCCACCGCTGTCTCAATGAACGCAACATCGGCTGCACTGAGCCTCGGGAAAGAAAAAAATGGACGATACAGAGGACGAAGGAAAGAAGGGTGGATAGCGGAAGGGAAGAGAATGGAGAAGAGAGAGGGAAATAAGCGAGGAAACAAGATTCTAAGGAAGAAGGAAGGAGGAAGAGGGAAGAAAGGGATGAAAATGATTTCAAGGAGAGAGGAAGAGAGGGAGGCCAGAAAAGGGAGGAAGGCAGGAAGGAAGGAAAGGGAGAAGAAAAGGAGGAAAAGAGAAAGGTACAACGGAACGAAAGAATGAGAAAGAAAGAGGAGGAAAGCGAAAGAATGGAAAAGGAGAGAGAGAATTTGGTCCACAATACATATTTAATAACGTAATTTACAACATAAACGAGAAAGAAAAATTCACTTTCCAGTACCAGCGATCAACAAAACGAGTTATTCGCAAGAGAATTACAAAATTTTCCCTAAACTATATAAAAGTATACGCGAAAATAAATATGCAAAATGCAAATTTGTAGAACTTGTTAAGAAGAGCGCACCAAGATGATGAGTATGAAATGACAGATGAAAGCAATATAAGAGAAGAATGCATGTAGCAAATGCTAAGAATTCAATACCTATGCTTTATCATTGTCCCTTGAGACAAAAGTTTACCACTAATGGTTCAAATAACAAATATGAAGTTCTGAACAAAGTAGTCAGAAAAATATTATCTTTATAATACCTCTCGCAAAATTGGTAGTTTTTTAATGTGCAGTCTATATTTTCAAGCAATGAGTACGAAACTAAATGATTTTGGATACAATGTTTATTCCTTGCTTTGGCACGATTTGAAGTCATGCCACGGAAAAGGGCGTATTTTTAAAGCAGAAGTAAAGCAAAGCTGGCGTATATTGAGCGAGGAGCTATATCGCAAGCCTGGAGCCCACCCAACGTGGAGTATGATAAGAGATTGTCAGGAAGGTCGTGCAACTTCCCATTTCGTTCAGAGCCCCTTCATACAGCATATGAATTGTATGAGGCGACGTTCAGAAAGCACAAGTTGAACCTTTTCGCCCGAGTCCTAATAAGTAGCTGAATTCCCAGATATTTTTCTCTTCAACGTTGGGCGGGGAAGGAAAAAAACTCTTAAAGAAAGGAGTCATTTTTGAGAAAATTTTCAAAATATACTAAGGGCTTCATGCAAGGTACCCCTTTTGGGTTCATTATTACATATTGGTTTAGCGGTGAATTGTCGTTGGCACTTAAATAATTGAAATAATTCAAGGCGTTGTCATTGCCAACAATAGTGTTTAATTCAACAAGAGCAGCTTTTAATGGCTTAGCCATCATCATGAGTTTTCTGCTGTTTGGAAGCCACAAAACGACTACGTTTTCGTCTACTACGTAGTCGTTTTGTGGCTTCCAAACAGCAGAAAACTGATGATGGCTAAGCCATCGAAAGCTGCTCTTATTGCTTTAAACAATATTGTTGGCAATGAAAACGCCTTGAATTATTTCAATTCATTATTACATACAATTGAACACGCACGCACGCACGCACACACACACACACACACACACACACACATACACACACACACACACATACACACACACATACATATATATATATATATATATATATATATATATATATATATATATATATATACACACGCATACATACATAGACAAACTTTTAATTCAAATTCGCCGGGCTTCGAGTTCGACCGGATTGATCGGGAAATATCCATTTTGGAGAAAATTCTCAGTACCGTTTAGATCCCAGACAGACAGAAAGACAGACGGACGTTTTCGAAAGAACACGTTTTTGGTCTTAAATACCCACAAAACGTCTATTTCCGAGAAAAACAACAATTTTTTTCACCCAGATTACATCTGTATCTCTCACAAAGTATATTCGTAAGCGAGAAAGTTATAAACTGGGAAGAAGCATTCAAATCTGACATATTAATTCCAATTCCCAAAATAATGATCAACCTAATCATTATACTCGCTTTGAAAATACAGTTTACCGATATTTTTTTAACACAATGCAGAACAGAGTATTAATATGATTAAAATATCTCTAATATTCGCTTAAGGAAGTTTTCTATTTAATACATATCTCAGTAAAGTTCATCGTCGATAAACGAGAAGAAAGATAACCATTCACATAACTGCTGGTTACTGCGATTAAATAATAAATTCCTTGTTGAACTGAATCCCACTGAACGCCCAACTTTTACAATGCCTTCACGTTTTCCAAAGACATTTAAAGATTATGAGCGAAACACAATATTTATGGTTCACTAAAATGAATGTTTCTCAATATATTATCAAGAATAAAACATTGCAAAGTACACAATCAAGGTGAAAAACATCAAACTACGAGTACTTTTAAATAAAATTTGCCAAATGTTTTTCAATATTCAAAGACTAGCATTTTCAAGAACAAAAACTGACACACCGTAAAGCTCGTGTGTTATAAAGGACTATACAAACTGGGATGTTTACGTAAGTGGGGAACTTCTTGGCTCGTCAGCAACACATTGAATCCTCTCCTTCCCTGCTCGAAATACTGACGTATCCAAATTCCAACTTGTGTGAGGCGAGACGCTCAGTCAGCTGCGCCAAAGGCAGAGCTAACACAGTCGACGCGATGCGGCGAGGCAGTTAAAAGAGCGCTCGGCATTTTCGGGTGAGCTCTGGCTTTCCAGAGCACACACACCTGACACACCGCCGACGCCGCCGCCGCGGCGATATCGCCGACAGGATAACTTTTTACCACGTTGTTGGCGGAGTCTCGTTCATACTACTCCTCGCGTGGATTCTTATCGTAACGTTCACTTAGGGCCTTATATGCAGGCGGCGTTGCTGATTACGTAAGGGCTAGCACGTGACGCTCGAGAATGGCGCAAGATACGATTCCTAATAAAGGGAAAGGGAGATATATCGTTGTGTAATACCATCGGATAAGAACCATTATATGCACGCACACTCGCTCGGATACTGTGAGACACGCACAGTTCCCTGTATATATTGCCAGACGTGTCATTCTTGCAAAAGGATAAAGTACGACCCGGGATTGTCACCGAGATGCATCAGTTACGGTGAACGTATGCAGCAACCGACGCTAGACTTATCGAAGTCTCTCTCGAAGTCATTCTTTTCTTACGTACTAGAAGTCTTGAAGGAAAGTTTGCGGGTTCAGCAAATTTGACTTTCCAGGAAGCCTTCGCATTTGAAAATGTTAGTACTAGTATTCCCTCACAGATGTAGGGCAGTTAATTTTTGCAGATGAGACAACTTACATCATCCGAAATAATAAATTGCTGCATCATTACCTAGAAGCGTCAATGTCTTCTTAACATTTTAGAGGGGTAAGAAGAGAATGTTAAATAATTTTCAATGACGTTCTAAGAAATAATTTCCTAAGAAAATGACAGCATTTCAGCAAGATATGGTTTCATAAAGATTTTATTCCATCGAATTCTCTCGTAATGTCTCTACAGATATATGAAGTTTCTATTGATAGGTTTTTTGTCCAGCATTTTTTAGACAGTTATTTTTTAAATCATTGAAAACAGAGACACATTAACCAGAAAACATAATTTAGATTAAACAATTTTATTAAAATATCCTTTAAATTTTTAAAGTTTTTCATCTCTCCTTTTCGAGGATTTCTTTTCCTCTTCTTCAGGAGTTACTCTGTAATGTAAAATAAAACTGTTTAATCTAAATTACGTTTTCTGGTTAATGTATCTCCGTTTTCAATGGTTGTCTAAAAATATTCTGGACAAACAACTATAAATATGAAATTTCATCAGATATTTAAAGTGGCTGCTGGTGGACGCTTAACTCGTTGCTTCCGTTCTTTCTTTTGGTCATTCAAGAAATAGCTTGACCCTTCTTTCAGGACTTCAGCCATTGGAGAGCTGTTTTTAAAAGCTCATGCATATTCATGGCTGTTTAATCCAACTCTATTAAATTTCACTTCAGAAGTAGAATGATATAAGAGTAATCTGTAATACACTCACTGCAATATTCTCAAGATGAGAAGTCGAGTCCCTGTTCTCGTAGGGTCTACGGCGTGAATCGAAATGCACGTTTGAAAATAATATATAAATTTTACGTTCCCTCCTCAAATTACTTCGCGAACTGACCTACTTACATTGATTTCGCCTTACCACAACAAAGCTATTATTACTTTCTCCAGCAATACACGAGCAAAAGCAAGGAGAAATTTAAGATGGCTATCCCCATATTTCTTATTAGCCACTGTAAACGATTCTGAATCTTTCTCTCAACAATGTGACAATGACCTGCCGAGGAAAAATAGTGGAAAAGCTATAGTTATCGTACATAAAATTTTGACGCAGTAGCAGAGTTTCTCATTTTCGTTCGACATTGGATTTGCACCTGGCCGAAAACACGGACACTACCATGTCTCCAACTCGATGCGCACTTTAAATACAGACCATACCAAATTAAAGGCTTCAAATAAGTATCATCAAAAGATTATGAAGGCGTACTTTCATAAAATGCTCATTCGTAGTTCATTTTTACTCAGCATAAATGTAAGTTGTTTTCAGTTTTTACAAATGACTTGGCACTTAAGGAGATTTTCTCGTGATGCATCAACTGCAAATTTAACATTAACTTGATGCTTAAACTATTAACTATGAACGTCACTAGTAACCTTACTTGTTGATGCGACTTTAAATAAACAAATGACAATCAACATTTTCTGAAAATGTATTTCCGTTCGTTTTTAGATATTCCGTAGCTACTCACGGAATGAAAAGTAATGCTGCGAAACTGATTCTTATATGGAGTTCCGGAAGAAAATTCGGCATTTTACATAACGACCATGATCCGTTTCGACGTATAATAAACATTCATTAAGGAATTCTTCATTCTTAGAATGATATGTGTGTAAAGAAATTCTGCTGACGCCATCACACACATGCGCAATCACACACGTAAATAAATACGTAAACACAGCATCCACATGTTGAGATATTTAAAAGGAAAAGTGTACGGATCAGTGGAGTGTTTATTTATTTTACTTCAAAAAAGGTTAATAACTGTAACGAACCAAGGAGAGAAGTGCAATGAAAAGACTCTTAGAAAGTAGGTGAATAGACTCTTAGTAAGTTTCCTGTACAATTAAATTTTCTGTGATTCTCAAATACATTGTTCGTGCACACATACACATACACCTTTTGCTACCTCCTAAGAACAATGAAAGAAAAACACTAAAATGTTTTCCATTTTCAAATATTCCATTTTTGTAATTTTTTACACTTTCCAGTTCAACATACTCGCGTCTGACGAAACCTGGTTATCTCTGAGAAACAAATCTCTGAAAGCACTCATTATTTTACACGTTAACATTAGGAAGGTATTAAGAAGGTAACCTACTGTAATAAACATACGACAAATTAGGGTCGGAAAAAGCATGATTTTTAAATAAAGAAAATCGTTTTTATGTAAACACGATTTTTATTACTGAAGAACTTTTGGGTATATAATTTATTAAATAGCCACATACATGATATACTAACATTTAGGGATTTTTGTAGCAGATAATTATAATTAAAAATAATTTATTAAAACATTCTTCTTAATTTTAAATTTTAACAGGCTATTCGCCAGTTCAAATATTTATTTGATGATATGGACAATGTCTACAATAAACTGGAGACTTTTTGCACGTGCGCGCGAAAACAGCTCTTATGCATGCACAAAATCGTTGAATTCTTCGTTTTTGCACGCATATCTATTTCAAACCATCTTTTTTATCCTCATTTTAATCGATAGCTTTTTGTTGTTAAAACTCTACAGCAAGTCGCAATTTTTAGTATTAATACTTCACAAATTTCAATAAATTCGTTTAGACTAGGTTCGTGGCTAATAGAGCAAAGGTCTCTTCAAAGTCATTGAATGAAACTGAAATTCAATGAATTCATTATACTTCTCCCCCATACATTCCACACGATTTAATTGCTTTTTGACGAAACTAAATCAAATGAAATGCTGTTGGCCAATGGGAGCCCAAAGCAAGGGTAGTCGGTTGCGGCAGCCGGAAGCGGGATGAAGGCCCCGCGGCGAGCTGGGGGACAATGGCTCCGCCCACACCGCGCCTCCCACACGTTGGCAGGCGCCGGGTGTGGCGCGGCGCGTCGCGACGCGTTGTGGGCCGCACGCCTCATGCACGAGCCCCGCACGCTCCCTGCACGCCGCGTGCGGTCAGCACCCTCCCACGCCGCCCGCGCCCCGCGCCGCCCCACTGGCAGCGCTCTCAGCTCCGCCACTCACCTCCAATGGCTCCCGCCAGTACCTCATGCTCGTGCTCAACATACGATTCTAAAGGGGCTTTGCAACGCCTTCCCGCCCCACTTCGTTTGCTGTCCAGTTTCTCTAGCCATTCTACGGTGCTCAAAAGAGCTGTGATTTCTTCCAAAAAATAGCCATTCATTGGTCCGTTATGGCGATCCACATAACGCGATTTGTAACTCCTACACATCGCAGAAACACCAGTGAAAGCCTTTGGATAGTATCATGATTTCACACAGCTTCTAAATTTTGGGCAACAAAATAGACATCGTGAACTGTTCTTCTCTGAAGCATTTCACTCCAGTTCAATCACATTCTGTGCTTTTTTCGCAACCTAACCGGGATCTTTTGGTTGGCGCTTTTGGTCACGTCCTGAGGCCCATGGGCTTCACGTTACTTCTCGCCCATGGAACCAAGATCACCACCCCACTTTTTACTGTCGTTTAATTCATCTAGGTCCGAGGAGAATTCTAGTAGCCGGCTGCCCTGACTTGTAGTTTTCCGTGGTTTCTTCAATCAATACCAGGCGAATGTCGGAGCAGTGGCCTAGCAAACAGGCCACGGAACGCGTGCGATCTTTCCTTGAGCTTACTTGTCCTATCCCCATCCCTTACTTAGACACACTAATATACACTACAGTGCCACACATGCCGGGAGTGCGGTGTGGAGCTGAGAGCTTGTCCCGGCTGGGGCGATTCCCCGCTGGCGGGAGATACCTGGTTGGGGAAAATCTCGCTGGCCGACGGTAGGTCGGCGCCGGATCTCACCATCTAGCGTGGAAAGATCACCGTCACCTCCTGAGGGAAAAACATGCGCAACACTTACGGCACTAATGACCTTAGCAGTTAACACGCCCGGAATAATTTTCAATCAAAAAATTCTTCTTAGTGTTTCTTTCCATTCTTCCGTGCCCTCTGGAATATCTGTTCAGCTCCACCCCACATCTTCCTGAGCCACACCCACAACCCTCACTAGCAACCGCTTTCTTCTTGCAACCTTCCAAGACCCATTCGCGTTTCTCTACACGGCTGACGTACACCCGCCAGGCGGGCGACAGGATGGGTGTCAAGCAAAAAGGATGGGGGACACACATCAGCAGCATGTGCACTGCGTGCTAATAGGGTGGTATTCTCACCTTCAATAACTTTTTCCCCAGTTGCGTCCAAGAGTGAGCAAATCGCATGGCTTTCCCACGAGGTTTGTCTAGTATGTGATGAAACTTCTCGCGCGAATGCAAGTGCAAATAGCAGAGCTGCGTGCGTTACGTTAAAGAATATGATGAGACCTTAACAAGGAATTCGGTGTTTGAGACGGATTGATACTAATCGCCATACTTGAGCACCGTAAAGATGAGGTTTTCTATTTCATTATAACGAAAAAAGGGAAAAGCGTAGAATGAAGAGGAAAATTCATTTTCTAAGGAGCTATTCGAACTACAATGATACAGTAATTATTCACTGAAGAAAAAAAGCAAGATAGGCTTCGTCAAATAACCAATTATTAAAATCGAATTTTAACATACATTCCTGAAGGCATTTGCAATATTTCTGAACGGTGTTCTGTGTAGAGAAACATAGCCCATCTAAATAGCGCGCGCGCGCCTTCAGCGACATCTGTTCTGTGGTATGGTGGTGGTTTCCAATCTCGGCGTAAGGTATGGGTATATGCACTTTGTGATCCGTAGATAGCGACAAACCGTCTCAAAATATAATTGGAATCGTCAAATCCTCGTTAATAATTTCACATTTGCAAGAGAGAGCGAAGTATGTCTTCTGTACATGGTTGACAATAAACCGTTTTGAATAAGGCACCAGAAGAAAAGCACAACCGACAAGTGAGCATTACAACATAGAAGACTAATACGATTGTGATAAAATGTAGCTCTTTCTTCATTAAAATGTAGAAAATTCTCATGCTTGAGACTGCATTACCTAAATACCAATGATATCAATGTGCAAATGAAGAGCGAACAAAACGAGTAAAATTACAGGAAAATAATGTAAATAAAATACTGTAACTGAAGAATGGCAGATCTACAAACTTATGCAAACCTACGATGAATGATGAACGTCGCCCTAACAATTAAATCGCAATCATGTGTTGTTGCCTGCGATACAAGAAACCGGCACTGAAGAATGCCTGTGATGGAAACAATTCCTTTTTTATGAACAAGTGACGTGAATCGTACTTCATTTACTTTTAAATGAACCATCCGTTGTTCCGGTGAAAGATACGAAGTCATTCAAAAGTTCTATTTCAATAGCGCAATACAAAATACAATAATTGCAATTAAGAGATAATTACAATACGTTCAAATGAAACAATATCTTATATCGACGTGCTTCATTATTCGGTAATCTTAGGATTTGGAGACAGCGTAGTGGGGAAGTGAGATTCGACTCCCCGCCTCACCCAGAAATTCACCAGGCGGCTTTCCGCACATCTTTGGGTCACCTTCATAGTAAATCTCCCGATTTGCGCTGCCCGTCTATCGGCGTGGTTCCACGGAATTCCGCTCGGTGGTGCGTGCTCCGGGGGCCGGCGGGAAGGCGGGGGCGGGGGCGGGGGAAGGGCGCCGAGAGAGCGAACGCTGCCGAGGCTGATGCCGGGCGGGGTGGGGAGGCACCACCAGACCGCGAAACGGCGAGCGGGGAGCTTGGGGGTCGGTCGGCGAGGGGCCCGCGAGGGGGCCCGCGAGGGGGCCGTGCGCCGCGGCTCGCGCGGGGAACCGCGAAAGCGAGAGTGCGCCCGTAGCTCCGTTACGCGCTGGAAAAGGGGGCGGGGCGGTGGCGGCTGAGTGACGGAGGCTGGCACTGGGGAAGGGCATCGGAGGCGGTGGCGCCATCTGGCCAGTTACACTTCCTTCATTTGGCTCCACCAAGTTACCTGCTGCTTCTCGCCCCGTCCTTCACTTCACTTCACTTCAAGTTCTAAGTATTGCACGCGTCGCCAAATATGAATGAAAAGCAAAATGAATGTTTTCTTAAAAAATGAGTAGGAACCTGATTCTGATTTTCTAAAATGAAAACTGTAACTTGAAACAATTAAAATATTCGATATCTGAATTCCACAGTAATACGATATTCACATTTTTGTCGTGTTCAGTAATAGGTCGCTTTTCAGCATTTTATTCTCTTTTGGATAATATACACTAAAGAATTTGATTTTTGCAATATAATTCAAATTAGCACCACAGACAGTTCGAACTTTCGCGAACGCAAGCAAATGGAAGGGAAGAGGCAGATATGGACCATGTATTCTTTGGAAATGTAAAAGGAAGCTACCAACTCAAGGGAATCGACGTGTTTAATGGCTTCCAAGAAATTCAGCGATGCGAAGCGCGTAGGTTATAGCGCGACTGAGAAAGACTGACATCTGGAATAGTTTATCATCATGGAGAATTCTGTCCTTTACTATTGAAAGTAAATAATAAAATATTTCTAATTAATTCGTAACGTCTCGTTTTAATGCCTTTAGTCGGATTTGTATGAATTATAATACGTGTTTTCTTTCAAAATCCACTCTATCATCACTATCATTGAAAATTACTTTGTTGGAAGAACAAGAATGTTTGTACGAACAACTAAACCGTGTGAGATTAGTATTGAAGTAATACAGATTACATGCTGGAATAAATAATAATCATAATAGTGCTACTAATGTTCACTTATTTAAAATGAACCTTTCATTTTGACTAACGACCGGTAGATCAATAAATTCAATTTCAAAATTCAATAATCTATTAGTTGTATTACATTTCCAGAGTAAAAGTTGATCATTCTGATACCTGACCAAGGTCATCAACATCATCATCGACAGCAAGGATTAGACCTCTTGATCTGTTCCGTCTCGAAATTGTTCATGCCATCTCTTCAAGGGACGTTCAACATTTCTTTTTCCTTTAGGTGCATATTGAAGGATAATTTTGGTATGGTACCAGAAATCGGGAATTATGCATATTGGGCACACCGACACCACATTAAATCAGAATGTGATATACAAGGAAACAGAACGTCCGTAATGGACGAGTATTAGTCGCAAGTAGTTTAACCCAGATGCTTAGGTTATCAATGAAGTGGTTCGTAATGCTGTCAAAGAGTGGGAGAACCACTAGGAAGTTTCCTAAAATAAAAACCTGTCTTTTGTACGTTGACATGGTGATACTGACATGTACATATAGATTAAGTACGTCGGACGACATTTTGACTTTTTATTCTTCTTTACATAGTGTTTACGACACTATGTAAAGAAGAAGAATAATTTCAAGCTGTCTTTCTCTAAAGCAATGTTTATCTCTAAATCATTTTGTGAATTGGTCTGACAAGAAACTTCCAGAGGCCAAATATCTTCCGATGTAGTTAATATGACAGGCATTAATGTTTTGTATATACAGTCAACTCCAGTTATAGTGAACTTCTGGGGACTAACATTCTTGGTTCACTATATCCAATGTCAAAATTAAATAGAATTTCTCCACAATCATTGAATTTATTAATATAGAGATACAGCAAAACACATTAGCAGCACCAACTGAAGATTTTAATATTTTTATTTGACCTTAAAAATAAATTATTTTCAATTGTTTGCTTCATACTTTTTCATTAGTAATTTCTTTAGATCCTTCTAGAGTTCGTGCTTTCTCTACACTTGAATCTGCATTGTCCACTGTTTCTAAGTATTTGTAACCCACTCTTGCCTCTCTTCAATGTCTCTTGAACTGTTGGAACACCACTCCACTCTGCGAAGGCCCTTTTACTCGCCTAATAACATATGAGATCCTTTCGGTATTTCAGAGGACGTCGGTTCTCCGTCCATTATAGCCGAGGTTCAGAGTTCACTATAACAGAATCTCATGCTTAATTGTATTGTAAGTGAAACGGGACCAGTGACTCGGTTTCACTTTAAGCGCGAGTTCGCTATATTCGAGTTCACTATAACCGAAGTCGAGTCTATAAAGATGAAGTTCATAATTAGGCACAAACTTTTATTTTAAATGAAACCATTGAGTTACTTTACTTTCCCGTAATTTTAATACCGCTTATGTAATATTATAATAGTAACATCTATCCTACTCACTTCAGTCATCAATTGAAAAACTCCTGAGTAATACGTAGCATGAGAGGTTTGAAAAAAAATACATACATTTACGTTTAACGAAAATGGCCCTTCTGTCACAGAATTTAGTGAGTTGAGCTCGAACTCAAGGGCTTAAATCTACGAAGCTAAACACTTTTCGCAGTGATTCTATCACAAAAGGCACAAAATTGTCAGGATATAATATTACACGAAAACTACTAATATCTTGGGGAGGGGGGAATGTTCATGAAATTATTTAAAGATCATATATTGGTACACCTATTCGTCAAAAATTCATTAATTTCGGATGAAAAGTGAGGATCACATAATTCTAAACCCCGAGTACCTAACGAAAAATAAAATATTTTAAGTTTAAAATTATGTGATTCTGAGTTATTTCAAAACGTTTTTTGTCTGTCAGAAAATCTGAAAGATCACACTCATCGAATACAATTAAATTGAATAATGACAGACAAGTGATGACGTTATGATCAACTGAATTGGGGCAACTTTTTGTACGAATTTTTAGGTGAGTCATTTCTTTACCACTCTACATTCACGTGCGTCCAAGAAATCTTCGCACGTCTATCTTCGCACGAAGGTTGTACGGGTAAAGTGTTCATCTTCTAGAACAGTGAAGCCATCCTTTCTTTCCAGTACCGCGCATATGATTTACTCTTATGTAAAACGTCCGCCTGATAAAGATTTCGAGGGCACACAATGCGCTGGTCGTCCATGAATGAGGATGTCCTCAAAAGACTGGCAGAGGATTTGGCAGAGATACTCAATGCGACGTTGACATACTGGCTTAAATTTTCAAGAGAAACGTATCAGATTCCGTCGAGTTTGGATACGAAATGCCAGTACAGTTATCTCAATAACATAGGATAGCTCGTTTTCACCCCAGCTCGCTTACGTTACATACCACAGTTCGACATCCGATGAGAGCGTTCTTAATACGTCACTAAGTGTAACGCTGAAAGGGAAAGATCTGAATTACCTCCACCAACTGCTACTAGCAATAGCCATGCGAACCACGAGTAAATGTAAGGAGACGGATGGCTGAGGGATTGTGTCCTACAAATACGACGCTAGTATTCAAGAGTGAAATCAAACTTGCGTTCTCTTGTTTGCCTCCATGCCAACATGTTGCTCAACTAGTCAAACCAGACGATCGTTCTTGGTTATTTGAAAACTATGTCGTTCATCGTCAGTTTTTTGTGCCACAGAAAATTACATGGGCCGGCATCCTCGCATCGAGAAAATCAAACGATGGATTTCTCGACGTCCTGTTCAACAGCCTACGAGAACACGCGTGAAAAGCCTTCGAGCAAGAAATCGGCTGAAGTGGCTCAGGGCATCAACTGATGTCACTACAATACCTATGACCGGGAGGTCCTAGTTTCGAGTCACGACGGTGGCAGGATTTTCGACACTAACTAGACAGCTACGTCGAGTTCAGCCGCTGTCTGGTAGAGATTTCTAGCGGCTGGCTGCTCTGATCAGAGGTTTTCCGTAGTTTCTCCCGTCCATACTAGATGAATGCCGGAGCAGTACCCTAAAAACGGGCCACAAATTGCGAAAGATATTTCCTTCCTCTTTCTTGTTCTACCCTCTACCCTCACCCATTACTAACACAAGCACACACACACACACACACACACACACACACACTTACATGCCCTACACTACCACATATGTCGGGAGTTTAAAGATTACCCCGGCTAGGCGGTGCCCGTGGGAGACACCTGGATGGGAATCATCCCACAAGTCGACGTGTAAGCCGGCGTTGGATCTCATCATCCAGCTGGGAGGAACACCTCCACATCCCGTGATAAAACATGCACTACACTACTAATATCTATATCAGTTAACACACCAGGAAATACGAAATAGTCAATCAATGGAGCATCAAATAATGGAAAGGTGTCACCATCCGACAAAAAATTTAGTGACAAGTGACGCAGCTTGCTTATTTCCTTCAGTAAACGTTCACACTAAGTGTTAGTAATTATTTTAGGACAAAAATGACAATTTCAATCTATGATTCACACTATTATCATTATGATCGAAAGCCATGTTACAATGGAATCAGACTTAATATTTGTGTATATGGAGACGACAAATGATAACATGGTTTCGAAGTGTATGGATTTTAATAGGACTAGCAAATTTGATAGTATGTTGTGTACATTGTAATACAGTTTTTATGGAACTAACATCAAACACGCTTGCTTATTACAGTGTTGCTTAGATGAACTCTTAAAAACGCCCCTCTCTTACAAAATGTCCATAGAAAATAAACACTCAAGAGAAAGGAGTATTACAGTGACACCGACTTGTTTATCACTGTGAAGAAGAGAAAGAACTAAATGGTTTCCCTTCCGAAATGGGTAATGCATTCGCACTCACTACAAGCGGAAGACAAAAAAAAGGCACGACACCAGACAGCGGTGCAACATAATACGCAGGACTTCAAAGATGCCTACCTCGAAATGACGGTATGCAGACGATCGTTTCGCTTACAGATGCGTTGAAATAAAATTTTCAGGTGGTAACTGAAAACATCATCCCAACGCAACCTCGACGCGACCCTCTAACTTCCTTTCCGAAGGAAATCGTGAGAGCAGCCCCCTCCCAAAAAGCAGCCATTCATCCGCCCAGGCACACGCCACAATCGAACAACATCTCGGGCTCCGGCGGCGCCACAGCAGCGCCCGGCTCTCGCGGAACAAGAGCTCGTCGCGAGGAAACGAGGGATGGAGTTCCTAGGGACAGGGAGTGGCGCAACCGCCGCCATTTAATATCCTCTTACAGGACAGCCACCCGCCAAGCAGCATTCAGGAGTTGAACACAAGAAATAATTAAAGACATTAGGGGGATTTTTCAGGGGTATTAATATTGGTTTTGGATACACATGTGGTTCCTTATGGTTGCAACACTGCATAGGTCGAACTCTACTGACAATTGCATACACCAATGGTGTTCGGGAGAAGGGAATTATGACATTTTTTGTAAAGGTGAAGTTTTGTTGCTTTTAATGTTATATACACAAGTTAATAAATGTAATACACATCACAAATATTCAATAAAAACGTAGTGAATTTAATATTTTTGAGATATTCTCTACTTTACAATGTTTACACGAAATGTTATTCCCACTTTTCTTCAAAGTCGCTTTTCTGACCCCTCGCTTTTCCCTTTAGCCGAATACCATCGATATCATGGCGGAATCGGCTGCGCAAAGGAATGTGCCTAGCGAAGGCCCCGGGCGCCTGGTCGCGCCCTCCGCCGCGTCCTCGGCGCCCGCGCTCTTCCGTTCGCCCTGCTCCCCGAGCCGCCCGCGCGTGGGGAAAGCCCCCGCCCCGCCCACCGACGTCGCGACGCGAAGGCCGTCAAAGAGGCCGCAGGGGTACACCCAACGGAAATAGCGGAGGCGTTCAAGTGTAATGCACTGATGCGGAACGCAGAAAAGATGGATGAACGTATGACTGGAACACACGTCAGAGAAGAAGTGGAAAATGAGACGATAAGAGCACCATGGTTTGAAGGAGACGAAAACGAAGAGGCACGCAAGAATAGAATATAAAGTCACACGGAACTCATGGCAAAATGAAAATATAAAATAATAAAATTCTGGTGGAATATGTTGAGAAAAGAGACAAAAAAAGCTGGAGGCTGTTTGTACCATTCAATGTACTTCACACTTTTATACAACCCCAAACTGTCGCACTTACTTATTTTTGACTCGCTACATGCAGTCCAGTCCCATTGAGAATCGCCTCCTACATTATTTTAGTAGTATAAATACTTTTTGCGGCTCTCACACGCAACCAATCTTTATAAATGATGTCTCGAAAGAAAGAGAATTTCACGGAGACAAGACGAATTGCACATTGACTTTACAAATATGAAGGATTTGTATTTAAAAAAATCTAGATATTCATGTCAAATGCAACCCGCAACACTCAGTCGAATTTCTTTTAAAACCTATATCGTTAAATAACTCCTAAACGAAGAGCTTTAATGCCTTAAAAACATTCCTCACGCCGTAATCTACATGTTGATATCTTTTTAAACATTCTATTAGATTTTTGCTGCTTCGACACTTCTCGATTCTACCCCACCTGTTCAGAGCCTGTAGAATCTGCAACTGTTTGTGAAATTAAACTAATTACTTGATATTCTACGCGATTGAATTATATGGGTGTACCTCTCTGCTCGGTAATAAAGTTAAATAAGAACAGTTTGTTCTGACAAGGATGTATTGTATTGTTATCAATAGGGAACGGATTTTATTGTAATAAAAAATGCAAAATATGTACATATATGTTTATTTTTTTCCAAAACATGTAAGAAAACATAGAAAATATGTAAAATAAAAATTCATTATTGTGTTTGAAATTGTTCTCTATAAGCATTTTCCGACCAAACAACGTCGTCGATCAGTCCTTAACAAGGATTCGGAGTTGCTGAAAGTAGGTTCCATCTCTACTGAAGTAATTGTACTCTAAACTTCACCATATATAAGAGTTTTTTCGAAATATAAAATACGTTCGTATTACAATATTTATGAGGAGCCGGTGTACAAGTGAATAGTAGAACCGTGTAGCGAGTCAGATCCCAGGAGAGGGGTTCAAGGGTCAGCCATCCCTCCAAATCGAACAACGCGGTAGGACAATTTACTGTAAAATATACTCAAAAAACGTAGTTGAAATTACTTTTGTTCACAAAAATCCATCATCCTTTACTCCGAGTAAACAGTAAGCGGGGGGGGGCGGTAAGTTTGACAATTTATTGCGCAGATATGGTGGTCATAGAACTGTAGCAGCATTACATTTGCTTTATAAGAAAGATGATTTCGCACCATATATTGCAAAGGCGCAACTGAAACGTTCCGTTTCGATGTATAAATATATTAAATGTAGCGTAATATGTGGTAATTGGTAAAATATGTAAAAGTATGTAATTATACCAAAATATGTAAAAATATGTAAAATAAAAATTGTTCTAATTCATTCAGAAAGTCTTGTAAACTCTAAAAAATATAATTGAATGCTGGTATACAGTTTGTGCAAAAACGTTTAATTACATGGAAATCCATTCCCTAGTTATCAATTACAAGGAGATATATAGAACAAGTGACGGAGGATAAGAGGGACTTGAAGACAAGTTATATTACAGGATTAATATGAAAATGGAAAAATAGGGGAGAGGGTGGGATTTAAAATGCGAGAGTTCTCGCACGGGTACGCTAGTTAAACGTAATACACCATTTCACCAAACAGTTCAATGATTTAAGCGAACGAGAAAGCGCGAAACAGTGGACTCTCGTACGACTTCATTTTGCCCTTTGGGGAATTCGTTAGCACTAAAATTCCTAAGACGAGAATAGTACAACATATTAAACAAGAATTATTCAAACTGACATCTAGGGGGGGGGCTGTTCTCCTCGCAAGCGGTTGACACATATTCACAAATATAAATTTTACTCGTTTTTACGGCAACGAAAGCCATTCAATATCCCAACCGAATACGCTATAAAACTATAAATCTAACAAATAAAAACAAATTTTAGTCATTTGAAAAAATATTTATAAGAAGTTATTAAATCGGCTAAACCCTACTCCTATACACACACCATTTACAGAAAAATCGAGGTTGCGCCACTGGTTCCAATGACGGTTCGTCCTAATCTGTGGGGGCTCTGGCTGGCAATAACGAGCTTTACGGAAGGCGCGGCTCCGGTTACGGGCTGCCGCCCAGAGGTGAGCAGGTACTCGAGCGGCGAGGCACAGCGGCTGCCTAATTACCACCAGCCCTTCCCTCCTCCCTTCGCTCTAAAGAAGGCCTCGGGGGCGAGGAGGCGGCGGCATGAAACTGGCTTTTGCGGTTGGAGCGAGGGGAACGAGACTATCGCTTCCAAAACAAAAATCAAAAATAAAATCACTTGACCCAATTCCGACATTCCAACTCTAAGAGATGGAGAAAATTGTTAACCTCTACAATCCCACCCTGCTGCAACCTCCTACACACCGGGCATCCATTCCGATGAGCTGGATGGCTGGGAAAAATACACCTGCTTTCTCGAGCAAACCCACTCTACTGACACAACTAAAAAGTCAATTGTACTTTATCATTTCCAGTTTTAGCAAAGGCTTTGTACTATGCATTTCTGTAGTACAATACACGTTTTCCCCAATTATATAACTGAAGTGCAATACATAACGTAGAATGAATTATGTAATTGCCGAAAATAAGCTATGAACAATACAAAATTATCTACTAAAATGACGACAAAAAACAATTTGAATTCATCTCTCTCGTAATTCGGTGGAACATCATAGTAATTTGAAATGTTCCGTGTTTCGAAGACAGCTTTTCTATCTTAGAACCACTTTAAGAAAACAGCTGTAAAGCTTCTGTAATGTTTCCATGGAGTTTGGATCAATAGGTGCGAGAAAGACGAGCGTCAGACAATATTCCAATGACGCACAGAGCTCGACAACGAGGTCTGCCTTCAACAAGCCTCGTACGCAACCCCCAACGTCTACTCACATGCTCCATTAATAGCTACTACGTCGGTTATTTAAACTACTATACAACGAAAGTGATTTGGAAAATGTCATGAGAAAAATCTTCTTGAAATATTGTTTACTTTTTTCAATTTTAAGAGTACAAGAAAGAAAAATATCAGTATTCAAATTCGAAAACTAGACAGCAAATTATAATGTCCCAAAACTGAAACATTAAAGAGAACAACAGTAATCCCCATTCAACTTACTATGAAGGGTGCCATAGAAGTTATCTACCGCTGCATCAAGTTTCCCTGGGTTGCGCCCACTGGGAGTCCTCTTGACAGGAGGCAATCTTGGTAGCTAGCGGTTCGTAGGGGAGCTAGGTCATGAAAGACTCGGCTGCCAGCAATGCATGAGAATATAATTCTTATTCAATTATAATAGAATGTAATTCGCCATGTGAGCAGCCGCCATCGGGAGGGTGCTGACGAACCTCGTGAGAAACAAACTAGTGGAGCTAAAACAGCAAGTACTTTCTCGCCCATATTTTCACGCAAAATTTCGGGAAAAGAACTCAAATTTTCGAAAAATTGTACATGACCTAAAATCTATCTTTAAGGAACAGACTTCATTATGGGAAAAATCTCAATCTTTAATATTTTATACATAGGAAGACTACGAAAAATAATTTGAACTTTTGCAATTTTCGAAAAATCAGGGTTTTCAACGAACATGAGACCCCTAAACGTCTTTCATACTATCCAACAACAAAATTTAATAAAAAATGGAGACTTTTTTTGAAAATTTTGAAAATGTCCTACGGGCTGGCTACACCTCGTGCTAGAGGATCTTTTTTCTAAATCTAGCATCTAGATTTATCCACTTTTTCGTTACCAGGGCCCTGTAATTAGAGTTTTTCTGTCGAAAATTCGCCGTTTTTTCGCGTAGCAATACATAGCTTTCTCTCTACTTCGTAGGGCAAAAATGAAAAACGAAATGTGGAAATCAAACAATTGTGGATTGAGAGAGAACGCCGCTCTACACTAAATAGAGACAATCCGCGACATAGAGCCTAACGTGATCGCCTTCCATCACTCGGGTTCGTATCCCTTCCTCCAATCACTACGGTCACTGTGGATAAAACAGCATGTGAACAGGATTCAATCTACTGTTTCACTGTTTTCATTGACATTAATAAAAATACATATGCAGTGCCTTCGTGACGAAATACGACCCAAATTAAAGAGAATTTAATACATAATATTATATACCTATGATTGATTTTCCACCAATAATTGATTCAGTGTCATTTATGCATAGCTGGAACTATACTCGCGATTTTTCCATTGCATCAATGAACAATTACAGAATTGTTAACCTGGGAACGACAACAAAAATGGGGATAAAAAGAATAATTAACGAACAGCCAACCTGACTGACAAAGTAATCTCACGGCGCATCATTCTTACTACTCGTATCGTCACATGCTATTACGCCTGTGCTTTTGTATATTTATGTATTTGCGCTTGTGCTGCATAGAATTTCCGTGCCTGAACAAATAGCGTGTAAGCAGACTCAATAGAGTAGAAGTGACGAGAAAGAGTAAACAAGCCAAGGTAAGACTGACCGTTTCACCCAAGTCCCAACATTCACCTTTGGAAAGCGTCTTCAGAATACGGGCGTCACATCTTTCATTTTAGCAAAATAATAATTTTAATACTACATACACCGTGAAACATCTGTTCGTTAAAAAGCAAAACTTCGGAGTTTTGTATTTGACAAAAGTAAGTTAATTTCATATTCTCGTAAGTTTTCATAATTTGCGAAAACAGGGGACAAGGAGAGACAACGCGTTAGGTAAGAATCCCTCCCCTATTCTCGAAAAGCCTGAAGATGGCAATTTAAAATTACGTCGTTCTGAGTAGCCAGTACCTTTGCGCCTACTGCGAACAGTGGCACTGACCCACTTTCCATTGATTATTCAGCGCTTGACAACGTAAATGTAGCCGTTGTTACATAATTGAATGTGCAATTTAAAATAGAAGCTCTTTCGTGGTTCCAGCTATTTAGAATGAGGGTTAATCGACGTTAAATATCGACAAACCACTGGCAAGCACCATACTGCCGACGCTATCGATTCCGGCCAATCACACTACAATCTCTCGCAAAGCCCAGAACAAGTTGAAATGCTTTCGACACTAGAACGCTAGAAGAGTAATAAGAGATAGGGATAATCATCCACAACGATAACAGTTATAATATTTATTACATGCCCAAAGTCAACTTTCGGGAAAACAATTTCCCATCTTCAGTGGGTCTTGCCCAAGCAACGTGGTTCACACCTAAACATTTACAACAAACCAGGATACATACGTAAAAAGATGAACTGCTATGGTGGCCGCCATCTTGTAGAATGCGGCCACCATAGCTGTTCATCCCTATCTCTCAATATGGATTATTACAAGTTGTCGGCTACCACCATGGAATTATAAAGGTCAATATTTTATATATATTCATTCTGTTTTAATAATTAATATTGTGTAGAAAACAACATCAGACGAAATGATACACAAATGTGTGATTAGTCAGTTAAATTCATCATTGTAAAGTATTGAAATCAACTTGAAGAATTGGGAGAAACAAAAAACAAACAAAACAAATACGAAATATGTTTTCGAAGGTCCGAAATGTTTGTGCCACCAATGCTTAGAAACGATCAGCATGAAGTTCAGGTTCATGATAAATCATACAATATGCATTTTACGTTGCAATCACAACATAAAGCGCCCACTTTATAAATATTATTCGTTGAGACGACAATCTGATACTTAGCAAATTCACTGACTGAAATATCTTCTTTTTATTCATTCCAATTATTATTGTTATTATTATTAATATTACTATTACTATTATTATTAATATCACATTTCTTCCAGGCCTCTTTTTGAACCCGAAATTCCTTTTGAAAAGTTCCTGCACAAGTTACTAAATTGCTATCGTCAATGTCTCTCATCCGGTTATAATTTTCCTGCGTATACTTTTTAAAATTACATACGAGTTCAACAGATTTTAGTAAAAGACATCAATTTTCTATTTTTAGACAACTTTTAATACGACACATTCTTTTCTTTCAAATACTTTACATGCGCTCCATGACAGTTACATTAATGAACTACTTTCTGATAATGATAAATGTTTCTTTCTGATAAAGGTATAACAGTTCTGAATAATAATTCAATATAGTGAAACTCGACAAATTTTCAATTAATCAGGAGCAGGTAACTTCGATTTCACGTCCATAGTCAAGAAAACAAGAAACACTATTCAACGTAGAAATATTTTAAGAAAAACAGGACTATTCACCGATACTGTACATCACATAGTCCTTCTACACCAATGATCGAAGCGATACTGCATAACATAATGGACATCGACAAAACATGTATAAAGCCAAGAAACGCGTAACCTTTCGTATTTCGTAAGATGAAAGGAAAATAACGTCTTCCAAAAGTAACAGCATATGGTGAGGAGGCTGGCAGCGTCCCAAGTTAAGCCCCGTTGTCGCCAGCAGTCATTTGCGACTCAGATACAGTGCGCGTCCTTGTCTTTCAGCAGAACGACCGCAACGCTCACCTCAGAACCATACCTTTCTCTGAAGAAAGAAAAAATATTGTGTCCGAAGCTGCCGAAGTGCCAGAACTTCCAGTAAATATAAAGGCGACAATCAAGTAAGGCGACATCTCGAACACTTATAGATAATGGAACGAATCAGCGCTGTACAGCGCGGCGCCCGAGGTGTATTTCTCTGGCGACATCCATAGGTGAATTTTTATGCACATGCTGAGAAAACACCCTGGAGCAATTCTATTGTCTTCGGGATGAGATCAGAAACTTTCTGCAATAATTTCCAGGTTAATACCATCAGGAGCTTGATGAGATCTCTTAACTATGAGGCTTAGCTTTCTTCCCAAACACCACCACAAAAGTAAATAACTAAATTAGAAATTACAAAGAAAAGATCGCAACATTTCAGAAAAATAAGTCGTGTAAATTATTTTCGGGAGAACCTAAAGCTATGTTATCTTTTGCTCAACATCGTAAAGCGCTAGCCAATGAATTTGGAAACAGATTTAGCCTTTTATACGTGAGCCAGTGTCCATGTTCATCAGTAATCCACTTGATTCTGTTAACGTTAATGAAGTTGGATGTGCGAAATCTTCCGAATGTACAATCCTGAAGAATTTGAAAGAAGCATTTTAATTCTTCAAGAAGAAATAACTTTGAAATGCTCTTATACCAATACCAGTATTATCAACTGCTGGTGACTGTCGAAAAAAAACAAACACTATGCGATGTTTCGTATTGTTGCTCTGAAAGTGTATTTATATTTCGTTTTATATAAGTCGCATTTTCTGAATGATTTACACCTAGATGACGCATTAGGGGCAGCCTCTCCTAGCAACAGGCCAAATTTTCTTCAATTTGCAATTTGAATACGCACTGTCAGATTTCCATTAATTATGCAAAACTACAAAGGGTAAATGTTATTTTAGAAAATGGTCATCGGTTTTAAGTTTTTGATATTATTATTATTATTATTATTATTATTATTATTATTATTATTATTACTATAAGTAGGTAGAAAGGTTGGTATACATTATTATTGCGTACATGAGAATTCCTAAAGCAAAACTTTTAAGCAAGAAACGTAAGCACTTCATGTAGAATTCATAGAACCACTTTTGTGAGAGAAATGAAATTTCCATTGACAGATTTAAGTATACAGGGATAATTCTAACATGCAAGTATTTTCCACAGCAGAACCTGATTTTCCTCTTACGCAAAGAATTCTCTGCATGGCAATCCCGCTACGCGCTGTTAATGAACTCCCATTTATAACGCAACGTTGCACTCCATCACCTGCTCACAACCATCATGTTTACGAAACAATCATCTTCACAAGGGCTTGTGAACTGCTTTCTGTTTAATGTGCTTCGCACCCTTCTGAAAATATTTTATTGTAATCTTCGAAAATATATTTTCGGAAGAGTAAAGTAGGTACCATAAATCCTCGTGAAAAAGCAATACATTTCCAAATGCACTCCAATCAGTTTCTTCGTACTTGCTTTCAGCACGGAAGGCAACTAGCCCAGGGTTTTTGCGGCGACGACAGACCGCAACCCTCGTGGCTCGCACACAGGCGAATGCAGCCAGGGGCGACTGCTCCTGCCGAAGCCCGGCGGCGGCGCATCGAAGAGGCCCACCGCGCCGTGCCGCGCCGCGCCGGCGTCATTCAGCTCATTGGAGCGAGCGAGTTTTTTAGAATTAAGGTCGTCGGCGCGCGGCGGCTGGGGGCGGCGCTTCGTTAAATGTCCTTTGGCCGCCGCCCCGTCACGCGGCGCGCGTTTACGTAAGCTCACCTTTGACGCGAGCGGGCGGCCGGACACGCAGCGCGCGCGCGAACACGCGCCTCGACAGCTGCGGCCCGAGGGCAGCCGCGAGCGCAGGGCGCCGGACACGCGCAGGGCCCGTTGAGAAGGCGCGCGGGATGCAGGTCATGCGAGGAGCCAGGCAGGGAAAGGTGGGACGAGACGAAATTAACGTGACGGGGTGGGGAGGGATGAAATGATTAGAACCGCGGCGAAAGGGAGAGGAGCGGGCGCAGAGTGAGACGGGGTGTTGCGGGGAGGTGTGAGGCGATGCAGTATGGTGCGGGTTGGAGCGGGGTGTTTCGGGCTGTTGCTAAGCGATGCGATGCGGTGTGGTGTGGTGTGGTGTGGTGTGGAGTGGAGTGGAGTGGTACGGGGTGGTGCGAGGCGATGTGAGGTGAGGTGGAGTGGGGTGGGGTGGGGTGGAGTAGTGTCGGGTGAGGTGGAGTGGTGTCGTGTGGGGTGGAGTGGTGTCGGGTGGTACGGGGTGGTGCGAGGCGATGCGATGTGGTGTGGGTGGTGCGGGGTGGTGTGGAGGGGGTGCGGCTTGGCATAGCATGGCGCGGCGTGGCGTGACGCGGTCCACGACGCGTCGCCCGACGTCAACACGGCCCCCTTCCAAGATGCCGGCGTGGCCGGGCCCCCGCGACATTGGCAGCGTTCCTCCGCAGCGACCTTTCCTTCCCCGCCGCCCCCGCCCCGGCGCAGAGGTACTGCGCTGCGTGCGCCCCGAGCGCTCGCGCTGGGACCAGCCCCACACCGCGCTTCATTATCACGCACTGCGGGGCGAATCTACGAACCGCGAACGCCCACACGCCGCTGGCGTCACACGAGATAGTGCACCTATGTCAACAATTATCTATTATCTACTGACAATTTTATGTTGCAACTCGTTCCCTATGAACACAAGTCCTGTTATCCAAACAAAAAGTAATCTGGAAGCGAATTCTTTGCCAAGAGCACAAAATCAAAAACGAAAATAATAGAAACGCTCTAGATAGATAAAATTCGCCTAACAACGAACATTTTTTTTCTTTTTTCGCTCCTCTGCATTGACAGACAGCAACACATCAAACATTCACAGTCATAACATCCCATATGACGTCAATATGTATTTCTTCCTTCTGATCCGTTATCACTCTCTTCCCTCCACATTATTTATCAATCTATACTCTCCGCGAGCCAGTCAATTAGTGTTTCATTCTCTGTATTAATCTTTCATGACGCACACTCCGTATTTATATTCATTTCTTATATAACTGTGCATTCCTTATTCTGCTATGCCCTTCCTGTTTCTTTAACACATGGCTCTATACACATCATAGACTTGTACAAATTCATACGCATAATACATACTATGCATAGTACATAGTACTTACTATGCCAGAACAAATAGAAGAATATTATGAGCTTCCAAGATTTTTTCAGAATTACAATTGTATACGATATTTTTACTAACATGATACAAGAAATATTTCAATATCAAAAGTCAAGTTTGTAAAAATAGTTCCTTCCGGTAATCTTTAAAACGTTCATGCCCGATTCATTTTCTGTCCCTCTCCCTCCACTCATCTCTCTCTCTTTCTTTCTTTCTTTCTTTCTTTCTATCTCCCTCTCCCTCCACTCATCTCTTTCTCTCTCTCTCTCTCTCTCTCTCTCTCTTGGAGAAGGAGAATGTATCCAATCAAAAGAATGTTCTAGTTTTTAGCTCAGACGACTTTTGTATTACACGAAAAAACCTAAAAAGAAATCCCGTGTCTGTTAAATAGTGGAATCACGAGCGATCAAATTTCAATAACTCGAATTTCGTTTATCCCTTTCGAGTTTCCACCCCAAGCGATATTCCCTTAATTCTAACCTTTTTATGTCAATTTTTTGTCTCTTTAGATTAAAAATACGAATAACCTTCCATATTACAAAATATTATTTTCTCGATGAGTATAATTTTAGTAAATTCGACATATTTTTATCACTGAAATCAGAAAATAAACAAAAATAAGTACAAAGTATAATTTTCCAATGCTGTTTCTATAATAACATAACAATCACAAACACGACAAAAGATTAAATTTGAGGAAACAGCTATTTATTTGAACACACAAACGAAATAATTTTATATCGACCAGAAAAATTGAACACCAAAATTAACAGACAAATTTTAGGCAATTCGTCACAGAAATTAAATCAACAAGGAGAACGAGGGAGAAAAGAAAATGCGAGAGAGAAATACAACACAATCCATTTACTCCTGCAATATGTTCTGAGCCTTTAATTTCTCTCCGTGTTGACATCTTGTAGGACTTTCTGCGAATATCCACCTAACAGCTTTCAACAATCATAATGTGCCAAAAATATTAAGCAATATCAAATAGGAACACTCGTGACAACTATCTTGGTTTTGATGATGAAAGAAATCTGCGTATGAATTCACAGGCCAATCATCGTCAATGGGCTAATTTTATTTGTCAATACTGTGACACGGAACCCAAAGAACGAAAGTCTAGAAAACACGTTTGAATGATTAGAAGAGAAAAGAAGTATTCGATAAAACGGGGAAATTTTCAGAATGCATTTCGTTTTTCGCAGAAGGGTAAGTTCATCGAACGTTCAAGCATTCCGATGAAGCCAACACAACAGTGGAGAGCAGAGACTATGTGAAAAGCGATGTCACAGGCGATGTCAGTGTCAATTACAGAAGCCAATTGGCGGGGGACGCCAATCGTTTCGCCTGTCTACTCAGTCCCCAAGCTGCGCCGCCTCCGAGCGGCCAATCGCCGGCCTGATTCTTTCGGATCTCGCTCTCCGCTTGACCTACAGCAGTCTCTTAACCAAAGGCGGAATGTGGCGCGGAGAAATCTATGTTATAAAATGTTAGACGTTCATTTCATTGTCTCTTTTAGTTCAATAATAAAATATTTTGTACATTCCATTTTTCCACCATAAGGGACATTCATAGCATCGAGAGACTCGCAGATTTCCCCTACTTTTCAGATTTCCAACGCCAGTCGGATTTCCTGAATTAATGTGATGGGCCATATGACGGGTGGTCGGCCCTTAGGGTGGAAATGAGGATGGGATAGGGAAGAATTGCACGCCGACAGTAAATTTATTGTTATTATTATTATTATTATTATTATTATTATTATTATTATTATTATCATCATCATCATCATCATCATCATCGTTATTACTCAGCATTTACAAGATCACCGACGAAACCAAGTGCAGACAGAGTAAACAACACACAGAAACAGTAACTAAAAGTGCTTGTAACAGAAAGTGTACAAAGAACGCTATGCACAAAGCAGCTATCATGCAACACTGTGGAAAGAATAGCTTGCAGGCAACCGATGAGTGGTAGAAGCACAAATCAGATAGTTGGAGGTGGAGAGATTCTGGAAAATGAGAATCTCTGTAGATATTGTTCTAGCTACCGGGATCTTGAGCGAGGGGGTGGTGGCAAAAATCTTGCAAAACTAAACGCCCTTGACCTTTTTGCGTGTCAGCACACCAACTAAAAAAAAGACCACACTGTTGATACCCGTTCATATCATGCATTGGTATTACTACTAAAATGTCTACGCTCCGAATGTGGATGAACCATCAAAATCGAAAATGGAGAAGGCAGTTGCTTGTTTGAGCGACAATTGAGCTTTAGGATTAGGAGGGAAATAAGGGAGGCGCGGTTTATTCAGAGGATTCATTGGGACATATACACTTCGCATTCTTTTTCTTCACATTTGCGAACTACTGGAGAAGTGATGATGACACTTATTTTATGGACTCACCAAAGGAGTGTCCATAAAAGAAGTGTCATCATCTCAATGCCTGAAGATAAGCGTGATACACCCATGTAAATATCGTTGCTAGAAACAGAACACGTAAAGTTAAGTTAATTGAAAAAGTAAATCGGAGACGAACGTAATGACAACTTGAATGATCACCTGTTTCTCAATCAACGAACCATTAAATTGGAGTGTTCGTGAGACGAAGCTTTAAGAAACTGAAATTCTTTAAGGTATATGAATATTACATACTGCTATCAGTTCAATTGCTATTTTATCAAGCAATGAAAATACAAACACTTGCGAGCCCTCACCTACCCCAAGAACACCAGTCGGTCGCCAGTCCACAGTTGTGGGGTCGTTGGGAAAAGAATGTCCTAAATATAACGTAGAACTCCGGAAACAGTTCTCAGGAGGCGCAAAATTACACCAGTTATTCGTCACAGAGGCTGTTGCCAAAAGTGCAGCGTTCTATTACCAGGTCCGGTGCCTGCATGGCCTCATCCCTGTGGAGTAGGCTTCGTTCAGGGCAGGGACGATTATGTTGACAGGTTCGAATCCAGTTGAGCATCACCGGAAATGCACTGCGCTGCAAAATATATTCTTTCGCCAGGTAGACGAGCCGAGGGCCAGCAGACAATGCATCGGAAGTTTCAGTTCAGTGAGAGGGTTAGGAACAGGGATTTCACGAATGTTGGAGATTGTTCTGATATCGTCATTAAATATATTATAGGAATTGATACATATAATGGCGAAAAGCGTGTGAGAATATTAATATGAATTCTTTGATACAAAAATTCACAGTGAGGTAATGCACGTGAAATGGACAGTCCACAAACGCCTAAAATCAAAAAGTCGGCGCTTTAAACTAAATTCCCCAAATGCAAACATTTAATCAAAGAATAATTCACGTAAGTGATATAAATGCATATAAATTTTTACAAGTACTTTTCTTGCATTCCAGCGACATAAATACATTGGTTTAATGCGATCTCCAATTGGGGGACAAAAATAGGAAGTACTACAACTCCAGAACACGTTATCAAAAGTTGTGTAAAATAAACGCGAATCTTTTCTACACGTTACTTACCGACCACGCCACCGATGTTATTTTAAAGAAATTGGAGTCAAAATAATAGCTGACGTGATTCAACAGCGATATTCCCCACGTGAACCACGGGGGAGACTGTAAATAGCGTCCCCTTCTGGAAACCAATGCAAATAACGGTGCTTCTCTTCCAAGAATCCTGACCTCTTCAGGTAATCCATTCTCCCTCGCAATAGAAGTGTACATAATATCATCACAACTCTCCACCCCACTCTATCTATACGTATCTAAATGTAAGTAAACAGCCCATTACTTTTAAGATTTGAGTATGTGTAGACGTAAGATACGAAGAGATCAATTTCAGACAATTAATGTAAAATAAAATGATGTTCACTTGTATATAAAATTTGAAAATAAAAAAGAACAAGCTTTCTACAGAATTAATAATTGCATGAACTCTACTGTATTTCGACTTAACTTTGTGGATATCTTTGTACAGATTCGCTGTTCGGACCTCTCGGATGTATCATACAAAATATGCTTCGGGGTTTTAATTTCATGTTTACTTTACATTCATTGTACGAATATGCTGAGATCATCGGTATCTTATAATACCATCCTAAACATCTCTCATGAATTCACAATTGCTCAGGAGGCAAGTAATAAATATATGATAATTGGCTGCCTACGTTCTCTCAAGGATATGGGTTACAAGGGAAGAAGAGTTAAGTCATCTGATTTTGTTTCAATTTTTCCTTAAACTCTACACCACAGTCATGTTGGGGGGTTATAAGTGAAAACCATGGAATAAAATAAAATATTAATAAAAGATGCATGATAATACTGCAAAACCTGCGAAATTTGTTAAAAACAATACATAAAACTTCAGTATATTTTGTTCTAAAAATCCTATTTACATAAATGTTTTGTCCGGTTTTCGTACATTCTGTCTCTACAACCGGGAATTCCGAATTCAGAATCTGCCAAAGGGTTCAACCTATAGCCAAGAGGAATAAAGCGTCGTTTTCGAGCGCACAAACAGCAACAAACGCGTGTGGCATAGGTATTGCTTAAATTCGTAAGACACGTTACAACTGAGATCGACAACAAGACCCTACCTAACATACTTTGAGTTGTAAGAACGCGTGTGCGCGGCATTTTAACACAAACATTTCTGGAATTAAGCTATACGATTTCTCTTTCTATTGTGTGCTTGCTCCCCGCCACATAGTAATAGGAAAGCACCCATTGTGGTGTTAACGCAGTTTAAAAATTGAGGCGAAATCAGACAGAAACGCGTTCCTTTCCGTTAGTAAATAAAAAGTCGAAACTTCCACGTGACCTGTATTGTCTCGGTTCGTTACCTTCTAACCAATTCTGCAAGATTTCACGTCAAAGATTTCCTCATAAGCCTACTCCATAAACCACTAATTGTGATCGTTTTAACAGCGTCATTATTTCAAATTCGCACCGACTATTTCTCGTTTTCGTAACTTCGAACTTCAAGAACAAAGGACAGGCCAATTGTCCAAGAGAGTTAAAACGTTCCATTTAGCACTTGACCGTTTGTATCTTTTAAGAGGCAACATACTCCTACCACTTCTTCCAGTAAAAAATACATCTCTCATAGCTCAAGAAGTAGAAAGAATGTCGTGCGTTCTCCTGTCGAAATTGCGTGTGCTCTTCGGTGTATATCGCAGCGCACGGCGGCGGCGGCGGCGGCGGCGCGTTCTCTCTCGTCTTTCTCCACTCGGAGATCAGACGCTAAGAACTCGCGAGTCATCTGCAAACACTGCGTCACGGGCACTTCTCGGGAAATCTTTTATAACCCACCGGAGAACTGCCTGAGTACTCTATGCGGCGCTAAGTCGCCTTCGACACGTAGAAACGCGTTGTGCGTTTCCTGCGCTCCAAAGGAGAAACATAAAAATTATCAGACGGATTTCACGCTGGCGGAGCGGAATACAATAGAAAACAGACTAATTACTGTGAGCAGGAAACACAGCAGGATCAATGAACTAGGCATAAGACATTCATTCACAATCAAAATTACATCTGCGGGAGACGAATTTAACGACAGCATAAAACGCAATCGGTCCTATCAGGACAAGCACACCTCTCAAGAATACAATATAAAGGTTTGATGCACAGGGTACATATCTTAAGCAATAATTGACAGTTCTTGAGAGTAATGTAGATATTCGATTTCTGTGACTTGAAAACGTTACTTCATCTGAAAAAATCATTAGTACTCCCTTTAGGGCAAGAACCTACCAAACCTGTTTTAACTCTTCAGTTAACACGATCCCGAGAAGTTGAAGCGGCATTAATTATCGGTAGGAATGACCCGTAGCGACGGCGCCTGAGGCGATTCTGGTTCGTGTGGCAAGGGCTCGGCAGTCGTCACACTCCGCCGGCCTAAATTTACCGCGGGCCGCCGTGGACCGCGCACGGCCGCGCGTCGCCCCTCCGGCCACGCGAGCCCTTGGACCTCGGCGGCCGCCGCTAAAAGCTGCGCACAATTCGCTGCCAGCACGCATCGCCACGAAGGGGGCCGGAGCTTTCAAAGGGGATGCTTGCGTTGGAGCTACGGTCGCTGCATCTTCCTGAGCAATTTCAAGAAACTTATGCGACAGGGGCTCCACATTACACCTCGTGTCACTTTCACAGATCTTTCAATAAATCAAACTTACGGAAACATTTGTTTGGCATTCAATTGTAGAGAGGAGCTTTTAATTGGGTACCCTTTTTTCATAATACTGGCATATGAAAATGAATAGAAAATACTATTCGTTCATAATACTCTGTGCGGTAATTCTTTTAGATATCAAATGATTTGTGTATTTTAGAATAAGTCAAATATTCTGAGTAGACACAACGTCCGTAGGTCGCATTCCCCCCCTCCCAGACACCGCTATTGACGAACGTCAGTTGGGGGTGGGCATTTGAGGAGATTACCACTCGTGTAAGGAGTTTTTAAACAAAAGTACTTAATCTTCATCCACATTCATCACAATATTTTGGAATCGGCTCCAATTATCCATCAGACATTCAACTGGTACAAATATCTGCATTAAAATCGTTTATTTTTTTTACAGTTTTCCTATAAAATAATACATATAAAATAGTACAATTTTTTACATTTGAAAGTTTTTTCAAATATCGTCCGCCCCATTATATGATGTTACAAATTTCGCCGGTTGTGACCCCTCTATAACCATCGACTGCAGACAGGTTTTCTTTTCCACATATATCACTGCTTCTTTCATTTGGCCGCTGTCCCATTATTCCCGCAGTGACACTGCGACAAAAATATCTATCTCAAAACAAAGCTTCAAGTCTCGCTTAGCAGGTGATATTAGGAACTTTTTAGTTCAGAACCTCCTAGCCTTACAATATTGCAAATGCTGCGAATAAAATTCCCAAGACACACTCGAAAACTATAATACTAAAAGGTTGGTTTCTTTTAAACTACTAGCCAGCACATCACAACCAATCACGCGACTTACTTACCAAACTGCAAAGAGTATACTCTGTTGGCTGAATCAATTTTAAAAATTCATAAAGCAACAACGAGATGAAGTAACCTCCCACAATTTTCACAGTAAATTACCGCGACTAATAGGGATATAATGCATCATCTAGACGTCCGGTGATAGCCATTTTCACAGTCAGTCTACGGTAGGCGATAATAGGAAAATGGGGGGTATTTAGCCCCCCTTCCTTTGTATCAATGCTTGAAAATTGTATAAATATTTTCTGTCCTAAAGGCACATCGCGGGGTGTAACTTATTGTGAGTTTACCCTTAACAGCTTAAGAGCGTCACACGTACAGGCAGCCGCACAGGGCGAGGGACACTTTTAATTTCCTGGCCGGCGCCCGCACGCGTTTCGCCCGCTCGGGAAGTCTACCACTGACCCACTCAATCAATTCTATCCTTTCAATTAAATTAAGAACTTCCTCAGTCGAAGGAAATTCACTGGTCAATACATCATCAATAGGAAAACCGCCCATACTTTTATCGGAAATTGCAAGAGTCTTTTGAAAATATGTTTCGCTTTTTTTTTTCAGACTAGGGGAAGTTTAAGGCAAACATTTTTCTATGACATCCTAAGAGAAATGTAAGAAACAGAAATTATTGTTTCAAATTTATACTGTCACACTATTAAATTTTAACATTCATTTTACACCCTTAAACAAAAACCTGTTCATAAATAAAATCATACGAATTTTATATAAAATCAAAGCAAATTAGTACTCAAATTATGTTATTACGTGGCCATGAGTGGGACAAAATAATTGAAACACGAAAATAATTGGAACACTTTATAATAATTGGGAATAACAATTCATAATAACAATTGTAAATAATAATTGAAAATATTTGGAATATTTTGTAGTACATTTCATTCGTTACACAAATAACTTCAATAAGTACAGATGAATGATAAAAGTCGCAAAAATGATACTTAAGACAAATCAGACTTAATACAATCCCATTACTCAAAATAATTTAATCAATATTTCCAATAAAATAAGTGATACAATATTATTGTCGTACATCGATGATATGAAGCTATATTGATTCTTTAAAAGATTGGGGCCGACGTTCCAACACTTTCCACTTAGAAGAAAAAATAATATTAAAAAAAAGTTTGTTTCTCAAGAAATTAATAAAGCATCATGATAAGGGTTTCTTATTCAATGAAAAAGGTAATGGTATTTTCACTCCATGAACCCCTTTGTGATGTGAGTCGAATTATGACAGTGACATTATTCCGCAAATATCACCTAGCATATCTCTGCAGGATCCGGTCATTTTCGACAGTTCATTGTTTCTCTCTCAGTTCTCTTCGTTTCGCCAAACGATATATCTCTTGACCTGAAGCAAAATGTATCAATAAATTATACCCCACCAATAGCAATATCATTTGCAATGAACGAATCCCAGCCTATAATATGCTTAAATCTGCATTACAAAGTAAGGCAAAGTACTCATTATGAGATGCTTTAATGCAAATGAACTAACTTGATGCACAAGAAGTGTATAACAGCGGATGGGATTGTTGGGAAAGGTTATGCCTTTAAATGATCCGCTAAAACTCAACGTAATTCTTCCCAACTAAAATATACGAATTACAATTACATTTTAACAAATAATATTAGGTATTAAATAGTTCAAGAGCACATTTGGTTCTAATTTATTCATTCCTATGCTTGAGCATATATCGAAAAATTGTATCATTCACCTAAATTTTAAAAATACAATTTCCACTCTTGCTTTACTGTAACCTTTTTCTGGTAATCTCCCACACGAGACCTCTCAGAGATAATGGTCTTTTAGAGCCAAAAATGTGTTTATTGTAATTTTATCACATTCTACAACTCCTACTTGCATATCAATCGCTTTTGAATCCCGAAATTCCTGACTAAAGAGGAATTCACATAACACACTAAGTACATCGTCAAACAGAAATTCCGACTGATTTCCAACACTTCTGTTACCCAGGGCTCTTAACATCAGATATGTACACAGACACAGACAGGAAACCGGTTTTGTACTATATCACATGCTGGCACTGAAAGACTATTGCTTAAATGAGTTATGTTACTTTTTCGCATCCTCGTATTAGTAGAGGACAGTATATTCCCAGGTGATTGGACAATCTTTCGAAAATTTCAATACTTAGTAAAGGTTTTATAATTTTTAACACATTTCCCTCAATTCAGTAAGCAACTCATTACATAGAAAACTTTTTGGTAGTTAGAAAAATAATGGAAATGCAAACAATATATTATTATTGTCTCATCCTTAAAAAAATATCTCAATGTTTTATTAAAAGTCTTAAAATGTTTTAATAGACGGATTTCAGGATGCTTTAAGTAAATGAAAACGCCGAATTTATAGATATTCATCATTCCGCATAGTTCGGTTTTCACTTTTTCGCAAAACTGAATGAAGGATTGGCATATGTCAAGCTTTCATTTTCTTGGTATGTGTGCTCTGCTGGCACGAAATAAGGAAGTCGACACGTAAAAGTTGTTGAGGAATTTCATTTATGTACTAAATTTTTTATTGAAACTATTCCAGGAATTCGTATGATTATTTTGATTCAATTAATCGGATTCAAAACTCGTAATATAACAGAGGTGATATGTACGTAAATCTTTTACAGTTTCAAACTACAAATAAAAATTCTTAGATAAACATTAATTTCATGGAAACTTGAATTTCACTGATTAACGCATTAAAACTGAAAAAATTAACAAAGTAATCTCTGGTATGAGCACCACTGGTAAATACTAATAAGATGCATTAACGACAGAAATACCATGAGACAAAAAAAGTTCGAATCTGCAAAAGCCGTAGACATTCGTATAAGAAAACCATTGATTGAAACATTTGTATCATTTGTATTCCTGAATATTATGTAATTATTTTCCTGAATATAATTACTCAAAACTGTGCAAAACGGGTTTCGTTGGGAATTAAACGCATACAATTCAAATACAGTTACCGTCAATGAAAGGAATATCTTTCAAAAGGATACATACATGTTCACAGGAATCTGTAAAAACGTTCATTCCCAGATGGTAATGTTTGAGCATAGACAATGGTATTCGACAAACCTACATGGTATCACTCTGAGCCAGCAAATACCACGGAAGGAAATACATCTTTCATTTTAACGTTAAGCCAACTTCTTACAAAAGTGAACACCGTCTACGTGCTCCAGAAACCCTGAAGGCAAAACCCTGATGCAGCACCCAACCTACGGTGCGGCGCGAAATGCAACGCAGCTGAACGCAGTCAGTGGGACGCGGCGAGCGAAAGAGGCGTCCGGAGCCATTTGGCCACGTGCGCGAGAGCACGCACGCTCGCGCACACACGCCCTCGCCCACACCGGCCAGCGGACAGCCACCCACGCACCTACCCTGCCCAACTTCGCCTCGTTTCCGTTCAACCCTGGTCCACTCCGCCTCCGCCCTTTTTTATGAGCGCCTCGCAGTCTCTGTCAATCCCATTTCTTGAGTGGCGTCTCATTTCTCGCGGAGCCGAGCCGCCCCAGCGCCTTCCCCAAACGCCTCCCGTGCAAAGACACCCGATCCAGTGCACTCCACGCCGAGGCGCGCCCAGCCGCCCCGCTCCACTCACCCCGTCACCTGCCCGGCCCGGCCCGGCCAGCCTTCTCACAGGCGCGTTACGTGGGTTACCTTGACTGCCCGCTCGGGAACAAACCGCCAGGAGAAAAAGGAGAAACTGCTTGCGGTTTTTGCAAGCATGGCGCAGACACGGAAACACAGCTTAATAGCCGACAACATTTGGGGGTTAGCTGATCTCATCTAAAGACTCCCTGCTAACCACCCTTTGTACATGGAGTAGTTGCAGTGTAATTAACAACTAAACAACACATTGATTTTCAAAAGCAAGGACCGAAATATCGATGAGCTATTCAGGTTTTACATTCAATCGACGTCTTCAGCCATCTGGATAAGATACATCAGAGCAAAGAGTGAAAAATATCTCTCTCTTGATGACATGTGGTCGTAATCACTTTCGCATCAACAATAAGCATGTGTTGTAGCAATAAAAGAAGCAATTAACCTACATGATAGAAGCAACCAAATAAAATACGCAACTCAATAAAATGCCGATTAAGCTTCCATTCAGACTGATTTAAAAATAACACGTTAATTAAGCAGAACAAACACGCCAATTAAGAAAATGAGAACAACTCACCTTTCGCACGGAGGAGGCAATTTTTCTGTATTTACGACCACCAGCAGGGACACAATGTAAAAGCCTATCATCCACGGATCCATGTCCAAGATTTTCCCGAACGCTTTCGAACAAGTTCCGAGAATGCTGAGTGGAGGCACTTTAAAATGTCAACACAGAACGACTAAAAGTCCCCTGTTCAGTCTGTCCTGAGCAGTAAACACCTTAACGAGAAAAAACTTTGCAATTCTTCGTGGATTCACAGCGTGCGGTGGAAGTCATCGCTTCATGGTGCGATCAGACCGCTCATGCCTGTGGAAAAGACGAAACGCAGTGAGCAGAGCAGAGTAATCGTGGCTCGCCGCGGGGGAGACCGTGCAAGCAGCGCGCGCTAGCTCCTCGTCCACCGTCGGCGCCTAGCCTATCGTAACTGAACCTCCGGCTGATTCGCGACCTGCTCGCCGCGTTACATCAGCCGACCCGCTCAACATGTTGTGACGTGGTGGAGTCGGCGGCTCCCGATTGGCCCGCAGCGTCCGCGCATGCGCCTTGCGCGGACACACCTCCGTCACCGCCGCGGGGCGGGAAGACCGAGCGCCCGAACCCGCACGACAGCCCGGGGGCGATTGAGGAGGTGGTCGTGGAGGCGAAGGTTGAGTTGGAGGCGGTGGAGGAGGCGGACGAGGAGGAGACGGAGGTATAGAAGGAGTGGGGGGACGAGCGCCGACGGAGGTGGGGGCGTGGGGCCCTGGACGTAGACGGTGCTCCAGAGCGCGACTTTCAAACTGGAGAAAGCGGCGTCGGCGCGCGTTTCTAGGGCGGAAAGAGCACTGCTCAGCATCTATGAAGAAATTTCCTTTATACTACGGCGTTATCCCTCGGCAACAGAGGACGTCATTTCCGAAAACGGAACGCATTAATTATATTCCAAAAGCTGAAACACTGCTTATTAAATCCATATCAAGTTTCCAGCCGAAAGCTATCAATATAAACACCAAACGATAACATTGAGCAGGAAGCGCATAGATAAAATCCCGTAATATTTTATTATCGTACATTTGTGCATTTTTTTAAATATTTTCGTACACGTTTAAGACATTTTTAATTTTATGGCTTTACAATTAACGCAGTTATTTTACAGTTACTTATTAATTTCTTTATTAACGTTGAAAACAATCGTTCATTAAAAGTAAATATACCCAAATTACTTTACTGGCCAGATATAACCTAGATCACTTCACCATTGGCTCCCAAAACTGACAACGTACAATGATTGAAGACAACCGATGGGTTTTTTCGAGATTCTTCAAGAAAATAAACGAAAATTTCCTCTCATGCAACTGATTCAAAAGCATAAGCAAAGCGTTACCATAAAGGATAAGATTTTATAAATATATATATATATATATATATATATATATATATATATATATATATATATATATCCTAACCTTGAAGGGAGCTTACCTCGGAGGAAGCTAATATTTTCAAGAATTGCACTAAAATGATTTATCATTTATTATAAATTAAAATTATTTATAATTTACGATTAATGAATTTATTAATAATACATTGTAGATGAAAGGTATAGTGAAATAGCCAAGCCGGCTGAAGCGAAATCATTTGCAAAGTAAATAAGCAAACCATTAAATAAAAATATTTTCTGTAATATTTAAAAGTGTGACTTCAAGGAATACTTTATACGTGCCCTAAGGAAAAGTAATCAGAAAAATCTAATGAAGAATTTAATACTTAACTTTAGGAATTCATTATTAAGAGGTTAAGTTATTTATTATAAGTTATTTATTTTTTATGAACATGAATACAACTAGAGCTTTTAATTTTTAAGGAGTTTGTTTGAAACAAATTCAAAATGTCTAAGACTCTAAGAAACGAAAAAATGAAGGAAGTTACAAAATACTGTCGCCGACGACACTGAATTGGCATCATGTCGATAAAAAACGGTCACAGACATAATTTAGATACTCGCCATCTTTTCAAATATAATTTGAGCATTCAGACAAGATAGATAGACTTCGAATAACAACCGGATAACTATAAAATCAAAACATTTCAATACACCGAAAAGTTTAGAATTGTTACTGAACATGAACATTATCATCACAGTGAGCATCACGAACATTTACGGGCTAAGACGCGGAGAGTAGCGCGTACTTACGTTTCTTCGGAAGAGCGGGCTCTCGCATAGGGAAGCGGGGTCAAAGGCGCAGGTCCATCGCTCGGAGGAAGCTAAGTCATCGTGCTAAGCACCGCTCAGGTGGTGCCCAGCGGCCACAACGCTTTCTCACCACTTCTTCGGCAAGACGTGGTCATTTCATGCCTGCACCCCACAAGAGAAAAACAATGCAGAAGAACAGAATACAAGCACTAATGGAAAAAAATGTTTTGTTGTTTTTGTAAAATACCAAAAATGTCAGTTTTTTAGTATTTTATCATTCAAAACACTTTTTGGTTAATAAATGCCGTTTCATGACTACAGCTATTGTTCCTTACACGAGCACTTCAATAAATCATAGAATTCATCATTGCAATAATTTATTTCTACAAAATCAGAAGCATCTCGTTCACAATAAATAGCAATTTATTACATTTAATGAAAATATGATAGTTTATCCATGAGAGGATAGTTTAGCGTAGTTTAGTGATAGTTTAGCGTAATAACGCACGATAGTGTTAACAGGAAGAGCATATTTATCGTCGAATGTAATATTTGAATTTGCGTATCGTCGGAACAAACGAATCGAAAATAGTCTGCTTCTGTTTAGAGACATATCTTAGAACAAGATGAAATGAAGAAGAAGAAAAACGAAGTTAGGTGCATTATCAAATAATAAACAAGGTTCAATGTTCATAGAAGGTACAGAAAAACGATGCTTCTATGGAACTGGCTCAGAATAAACCAGCAAGTGTTGCTTTTAAAGTATCGCATAGTGTGGCACCAACATTTTCCTCGTAGTTGAAGACAAAATATACATTTTGGCAATTGCATAATTAAAAATTTTAAAAAATAAATCGAGTGTTACTGATATAATATTTGTAAATACAATAATTTCTGTATAAAATGTTACATTATTGTATACAGGTGAAAAAACAATAATCTCAGATCATACCTAAATAGTAGCATGACTTACCACTAAGAAATTTGACGAGGAATTTTAAAAAACATACCATCTCATATTATACAAAAATGTATGGTTCATACAATGCTCCACACAAACCACACTTCTCAATACCAAAATCAAGAAATCATGTCATCTAAATTGTGAGTGACCTCACGTACAAGCACGGAAAAGTCACGTAACACAAACCCAACACAGGACATTCATATGAAGTTTATACGTTAGGGAACAAAATTAAGGAGAAATTGTGGCGATACCCCAGTGACGTCATTACCATTTCCGGTCTCGTCTGCCGCAGCGGACAACTTCCTTTCGGAATTTCCATCTCACTGATAAACGGGTGTCGCGACGCGTTGCAGACGATCCCTCGAGTTTCGCAATCTAGTACATGAAGATGCAGAGACTCAATTGGCAGAATGAATACATTGCCACATACATGGAAAGAAAACGGGGGTCAACTACATCCTTAGTTATCGCCACGATAAAGTGACAACGAAAGGGCGCTTGTGAAACGCGTTCTTTTCTGCGTACTATCCGGCCAAATACATAAATTCGTGTGATCATCAAGAATTCACTCCTGTATTTCTTTACAAACTAATACGAGTGATAATCACGGCTACTATGTTTTCATAAAATAAAATTAAAAAATTACTTAAAACTTAAAAATATAATAAGAAATACATATCTCTAAGAACGTACAAAAACGTATGCCTTAATTACATTTTTCGATTTCTCTTCATAGGGTTTTTCACTCAGATTGTAGTATTCTTTGAAGCAAAAGTATGGTAACTTCTTTAGAAGAAGAAAGCACAGTGATTACCAGAGATCGAATTTTAAAGGAAATGTATTTAGTACAAAATGATCAAATAGGGAGAAAATAATGTCAAAAAAGGACACTAAAAAGGGCCAAAAATGAAACTTGTGGTGCTACAACACCACATATTTTCTCGGATTATATGTAACGGATACGCAATATTATACATGAATCTCCAAGTGTTTCTAACCAACATTTTTTCCTAAGATTGGATTTGAACAGAGGTTCTTAAGAGACAGCACGCCATTCACGTCACCCCTACACCATCACGGTTCTACTCAATATACCCCCTGCTTTAAAAAAAGATGAGCATTTGCAACTATCAAAAATTCAGATATTTTCATGAACATTATTTAAGGATCTGTATTTAAAGAACAGATTTCAGTACGGAAAAAGATCTCAGCGTGCGGTGGAAGCCGTCATAACCGTCATAAATGTCATAACCGTCTTAGGTGGATCAGGGCATCAATTGACGTCACTGCAGAGCCTCGGTCCGGAAGATCCTAGGGGTCGAGTCCCAGACGGTTATAGGATTTTCCACACTAGCTAAAGAGCTATAGTGGTATACAGTATAGTTACTTAATAATACAGCAGCTGGAGGGCGGAGAATTCTAGCAGCCCGCTGCTCTGGTCAATAGTTTTCCGTGGTTTCTCTAATAAGATAATAAAGAAACTAGAGGTGCTACACAATGGCACAGACTTTCTCATAGAACAGTTTTCTAATTTCCTTCGTGTGCACTGGTTTTACGGTCTTGCTCCATCCTCTTGCCAGCTGCCATCTATCGCCACCCAAAGTATATTTTTTGACATTTTCTCAATTTTTCAGTTTACTAATAGTACAACCGAAATATTAATTTAAGAATATTAAAAAAGAGTAAAGCCTCGTCATGAATGGCAATTGACATTGAAAAATTTTGAGCCGTTTTTAAGAAAATGACGTTATTGTGAATGCGAAATTTGAAGCTCATTTTCATAGAAACTTTTAGTTTTAGAAAATCTTCTTTTAAAGGGATTTGAAGCACTAACTCACATATGCAACAGTGTTTACAAATCGCTGGAAATGTGCAAATTAACGGCGTGAGAGATATTTACAAAAATATACATTTGTGTATTTTTTTTTAAACGAAAGACTACTCCAAAATTAACTTTATGTCAATTTTAACAGTGCAATTAGGAAAACCCATCGGAAAAGTTTGAAAAAAAATGGAGCCGTTTTTCAGAAAGTGGCGTTAGAGCGTTTCTGAAAATGCGGAATTTTAAGCTTATTTTTACAGAAAACTGTTGAGTTTTCGAGAAACTTTAATTGACATTATTTAAAGCATATGTACTCATAAATCTAACAGTGTGTAGAAATTGCCTCTAAGGTAAATATTACCGACGTGAGAGACAAGTCAAAAAAATTACATTTTTTGAATTTTTGAAAAAACAAAAGGATAGAGAAAAATCGCGTTTATGTCATCTCGTAGGGTCAATTGAACACTATCCTTAACAAAAGTTTAAAGAAAAATATGAACCCGTAATACAGAAAATATTGTTTTTGTATTTTTTTATATTGCACAAATTGCTCGCAATATTGCGCGAAAACTACTAAAAGTTTTTAAAAAATGTATCTAACTTTCATGAAAGAACTAATTATGGACAACAAATTTCATTTGAAGGAAAATTCTCTATCATCAATTTTGTAGTTGTAAGAAGACGACAAAAAAAGCAAACTTTGGCAATTTTCGAAATTTCAGAGTTAACCGTAAAAATCAGACCTATGCCACCTTTATAATTGTATTTTACCCTATTCTTACAAGAATTTTAAAGAAACAATTTGGAGCCGTTTTGAGAAAATTTTGAAAATGTCCGGGGGTTTCATGTACCCCATAATTTTCAAGAAAGTTTTTCAAAGCAGCGCCTCGAGTCGAGACAGATCGACCGGGCAACATACGTTTTGGAAGAAATCGTACGTATCGTTCAGGCGCTAGTGGTGTCCACAGACGGACGGACGGACGAACGTTTTGAAAAAAAACACTTTTTCAGTATATATATATATATATATATATATATATATATATATATATATATATATATATACTGTAAAATATTCCTGTAATAAAAAAAATGATCTTTCAATGTCGACACAAACGAGTGGGGAAAATTAGCCTGAGCAATACACGTTACGTGATGGAGTTCGAGGCAGTATATATTTTTAGTTATTCAGTTTACAATAAGAGTAATTGAAACATTTGATAATAGTTTTACTATTGACTTTTTCTTTTTCATGAATTGGCTTCATTGTTTTTGATGAATCTGCTGTCAAAGGCAAAACAATGTTAAGAACTGCTCTCGAAGTAGTCTGTTGTTTCACGCAGAATAAATTAAACAGGATCTTCAATTTTATCTTTCACTCTCTCAGAAGTGGCTTCATAAATTGATTTTAGGTAATTTTCTTTTAGAATACTTTCATCCGGGAGTGATCTTTCCGTATAATGTTTCTAAAAACATTTTCGTTCCTGCCGCACTGTCTTCGTGAAGGGGAATGCCCCATTTCACAAGGCAGCTGTCAGGTCACTGAAAAATACATTTTGTTGCCTACCATTTTCTGCTGCCTTCGGTAAAGACGCGAGAATGCTTTGAAGCTTCACTGCGAAATTGTTTTTCTGATTCTTTGCGAATTTGAGGTGTTAGATTACTCTGTCTTTTATATGCTTCTCTTCTACCATAATATTAGCATCACACAATGAACAGCAAATAATCGCCTCATCAGTTTGGATAAAATAATTTTAAAAGTATCTCATCACAGACTTAAGTTTGCTGTTGCTTCGACACTATTTCGCCATTTCACAAGTAGAGCTGGTACTATCACAAACGCCAACGAAGTTATTAAAAAATAATTTACGGCAATGTTAGAAATATACTAGTATGGGGAACTACAGTTATTACGCGTACACATAATTGCCCTCTCATCGGTTGTCAACGCGGATTTTCTCAATTTACATTGTGTCCTAAGTTGGACAAAAACTCTGAGACGCACGAGCATCGGAATTTTGAATTTCTAGGTAAAGCTAGCAATAGCGATAAAGCATTTGAGATCAAATAACGCGATAGCCGCCTTTTCCTTTCTTACATTCCTGATGTATTTCCCCTCTACATTTCAATTCTTTGAAAAATTATCTTGTTACACGTGGCAAATAAACGTGAGATCTTGTACTTAATTATTGAAATGTTTTCTAGGTTTCCGATTTTTTCTCAATATCTTGTCAAAAAAAGATGACAAGAAAAATGCCGCAATAAAGAGAATGTGTTGCTAAAAAGGAAAAAAAAAGAAAGTTAAAATTATTTTGTGGCACGAACTCATATGCTATTATTCTATTTTACCTTACCAGTTTACACAAAAAAACTCCCTTTAAAATACGGTCACTGATAAATGATTGTATTACCAGAAGATTTTCGAGCATACCCAGTAGATTTTTTTTACTTTTTCGCACACCACATAAGTATTATAAAGATAGATATACTTTGCTGCGGCAAATACGGCGATTTTTTTGCTAGGAAAAGTGAAGGAAAAGTCTTATCGTATGTTCCTGACAACAAACAGGTGGATTTCTTGTTCCTATATGTAGTAAATTACTTCCTCTGATGGGGGTCTGAAGTCGCCCAGGGTCTTGGTAGTGTAGGCAATGCTAGTTAACCTACACCAGTAAGTGCCGAGAAGCCCTCCTGTAATGGGATCGCAACCGTATGGCCGTAATAGCCGCCTGTAATGGGTTTGCCGTTGCGTGGCCGACAAGTCCACTCTCTCACCTCCTCGCGGTGGCCCCTGGTAATGCATCTCGGGGCAACTCGAGGTGCAGCCAAGAGGGATGGGCGTAAGGCGAGTCTCCGGCGCCTTAAAACGGGAGCATCTAGCTAAGGGAAGGAAATCCCTAACAGAAAAACCATCTCGGGGACCCCACGTCACGGGGAAGGGGGTTGGGGGTCTGCAGCCCACGACCCCGTCGTGCTCCTCGGAGCGACTGGCAGCGGACACTTTGGACGAAGCCTCGGACGCGGGAGCGCATGGTGGCGCGCCCCGTGAACAACAGGCCACCATTTATGACGACCCTAGCTTGGAACGGTTCACGATTAGGATTCCCTTCGAGGCGAGTCGCTGCGCATATTGTGCCCAGAAAGGGGGTGGAGGCTATATGGCCACTGATCTGAATAACATGGTTCGGCATCACGATACTATTCATAGTGATGTCCCCCTAAACTTTTCATGCTCCAAATGCAGCAAGAATTACAAAGGTAAGCTCTCTGCTTTGAGTCATTTTCCTAAATGTCCGGGTCCGAAAACATCTAAAGGAGATTTTATATGTGAGTTATGCTCCGCCAACTTTGCAACTAAATCAGGGCTCTCACAACATTTGCGCCATGCTCATCCAGACGCAGCTAATAAAGCTCGAGCTGCCAAGGCACAACGTAGTGGTAGGACTGCTGTGCCTAGAGCAGGGAAAATCTTCTCTTCGGATGATATTATGAAAATGGCTGCATTGGAGAAAGAGCAACCAGAGGCGTCGAACGAGAATTTGGCTGCTCTGCTGGGTAAGACCACCCGACAGGTGGGTGAGAAAAGAAGAGAGACTTCATATCGAAGATATTTAGCAGCCATTGGAGATGTAGCTACTGTGATTGCAGAATCATCATTGTCCCCATCTGATGGTCGGAGGTCCGGTGATTCAGTTAGACCTTCTACTAGTGCTGCTGTTATCGCATCGCCTCCCACGGTTATTAGCCCTCCGAAAACTCTAGTGAGCCAAATTCCTATGTTGATTTCTTCTTCTCTCCTGTATCGAAGGCCTAACCTCAAGACAAGAAGAAAGTCGGTGATCCCATGTTCTGACACTCTTCCAAAGGGGGCCAAAACGTCTTTACAGGGAGAGATAAGCAAACAGCCTCGTGTTGATTCCCTTCCAAAAAGTCGACCCACAGACAGTGACCCAGAGGAACTTGCAAAAGTAGACATTACCTCCCCAGAAGCAGATAGGGGGCGATTCCCTTACGAGGAGGCCGCTACAGTTTCAGAGATGAATCAGGAGCTTTCGGGTGTGCTCGTCCTCTTTGATTCTGTTTTATGTGTTATTGACACGGCCCGTTCCGACACCGCTGGTCGGTTAGGATGGGACCAAACTTTTATTGAGTCCTCGGCTGCTATGACGCCAGGAGACGCAACTACTGAAACTAGTCTTAACAGGGCCACACTAGATGCCACACCTAACTGGAAGGAAAACATTTCAACTTGGATAGGAACATGGGGTATTTCTCAAACTAATGTAGATAAAGAACTTTTTGAGGTGGGAAATGAACTCAAAAAAAATATTCAATCCCAGGACCAATTGAACGAGACCTATGCCAGGTTGGTAGAGATTTTGGGGGGCTCCTCTGTACCCACCACCACCAGGCCTAAAAAGTCCCACAGGCATGGAGGCAAACGCGCCAGGAAGCGCTACTCTTATGCTAGGGCGCAGGATCTTTTCAAGAATGATCCAGCACTTTTCGCAAAGTGCATTAGAACGGGCATTGACTGTACTAGTGTCGACCAACAGCCCCTTAACAGGGATGAGGTTAATGACCTGTACAAATCCATTTGGGGTAATACGCCCCCAATTCGGCTTTCCGAATTAAGAGAGGATGATAAATTTTCGACACCTGAAATGGACCCAGACACAATTCTCTACGCGGTGCAAGTTGCCGAAATTAAAAGTCGTCTGGCTGGGATGAAAAATGCCACAGCTCCAGGACCAGATAAGATAAAAGTTAGCAATATATCTTCAGGAGCAAAAATTGAAATATTGTCCCTATTGTACACCCAAATTTTATACACTGGTTTTGTGCCTTCTGGGTGGAAAGCAAATCGCACCATCCTTATACCAAAAGAGGGTAAGGATAATAAGTTTGTCACTAACTATCGCCCCATCACAATTAGTTCCCTGCTGTGCAGAATCTTTTGGGACATTATGGACAAACGCATTCGATCCGTGGTGACGTTCAATCCACGCCAAAAAGGGTTTATTCCTGAACCTGGCTGTTTCGTCAACGTTCAAATTCTTCACGAAGCAGTCAGTGACATGAAAAAAGTAGAGGGTGGTGTTGTGCTGGACATATCTAAAGCATTTGACAGTTCCTCACGCGGCGATTCGGTGGGCTCTACCCAGGAAAGGGATCCCCGACGCCTTTACCAATTTGGTAATGGACTCTTACACCGACGTTTCCACAGTTATTCAGCACCCCTCGAAAGGCATTGAGGTGCCAATTCGTAGAGGAGTTAAACAGGGGGACCCCTTGTCCCCACTCCTTTTTAACCTCATTATGGAGTGCTTGCTTGAGAAATTGGATAACATGTCGGGATATCCGCTATTGGAAAGGAGTGTATCCGTATTAGCATTTGCTGATGATCTGGTGCTGTTAGCAAAAGATGCCCCACGAACTCAAGAATTGGTTGATATTGTGGTGGAATATCTTGGGGCCCTCGGAATGACATTGTCAGTCGCGAAGTGCTCATCATTCCAAATTACAACCTTCGAACGATCCTGGTTCATTGAAGACCCTTGTCTGGAAAGGTTGGGGGAGAGAATTCCTCTGGTCAGTGATGATCATACCATAACATACTTGCGAGTGAACTATATCTGGAACGGCTTCCCATGTAAAGCATCCATATCGAATTTGATGGAAGCAGTGACGAGGCTACAGAAGGCGCATTTAAAGCCCACTCAGAAATTGGCATTACTTCACACCTACAAAATGCCACATTACCTCTACCAATTAGTTTTATCGATGCCATCTATGTCGATGCTCAGGGAAGCGGACTGTCAAATCAGAGTGGCAGTCAAACAGTTCCTACACCTGCATATGAGTACTGCAGATGGCTTATTTTACCAAGCCAAGAGAGATGGAGGACTGGGATTGCTACGGCTCGCCCAACACGTTCCTAGGGTAGCGTTGAACCTAGGGTTACGACTAGAAAAATCTGCAGATCCCATTTGCAGATTGCAGAGCTCCTGTCCGAGTTTCTACCAACGGACATTTAAAACCGCCAAAGCATTGAGGCTCAACTGGCCCTATACCGAACAAGATTTAAGATCTTATAAGAAGAAATGCGCCGATGACGAGATAGCCGCCTGGGAGAAGCTGGGATCCCAAGGGAGAGCGGTTAAGGCGCATATAAACGATCCGATTGGAAATGCCTTTTTGAAAGACTATAATCTTCTGAAACCTGGTCTTTTTATCACTGCTCTCCAATTGAGATCAAATACCGCTGCCAATAAAACTACTCTTAGTAGCGGAAGATCCAGAGAGGATGTATACTGCAGGAAGTGCAATACAGCGGTAGAAACTATGAATCACATCCTCGGTCAGTGCATTTTTACGAAACCAGCTAGAATAAAGCGTCATGACGAGATAAAGAACTTTATAGAGGGGAAGATGCTCCGGAAATCAGACACTGTGGTCTCTACCGAAGCCACTTTCTCCGTTGCCGAAGGGGTTAGACTCAAACCTGACCTGGTAATAAAAAGCCGGGAAGGGGTCCATGTGGTCGATGTGACTGTCCGCCACGAGGATGGGTCTAACCTTCTAAAAGCAGGGGAGGAAAAAGTGGTAAAGTACCAACCAGTCATTCTCCTGACAGCCCAACTTCATGGAGTGCCCAACGCCAGAATCCTGCCTGTGGTGGTTGGAACCTCTGGGGCTATGCCACGATCAATAGTCAGTGCCCTCAAGACGTTGGGGATCATGTCTCGGGGAGATTTACTGACTATCTCGTTAATTGCTCTCAGATGCTCTATTAATATTTACACACAATTTGTAAATTACGATGGAGCAATTTAGCATTGCTGGCAGTAAATGCAGAAAATGAACTTCTTTGTCCCGTGGGGAAGTCTAGGGAACCCAAGGGATCCGACAATGCCTAGAATATACCTAGTTACCACGCCTTTAAGTGGGAAGTGTATGCTATTTAATGTAGCATATAGAAAATTGTGCGGTCAGAATTCATGTTTTGTGGTTGTAATGATAACTTCCTCGTATACGTACGTATATACGAAGTAATATGCGTACAATTAGGGCGTGTCGATTTAGAGTGTAAAAATAAAACTTCGTGATTTTTTGGAATAAGGAGGTCCAAAATTATGCCTTTTGATATGTAATATCCTGATTTAAAAGGTTTCTCCTTTTTCATAAATATTTACCTTGCCGGTCCGGAGACCGAGATCGCTAACACAGTAGTGTCGTAGTGATCTCGGACTAAAGGGTCGCGGGTTCGAGTCCCGCCTCGGACATGGTTGTATTTGTGTTCGTCCTTTCACCCCTTATCATCACCATTTCGTTTCATCTTCATAGTTACCGTAACGTTAACTCCAATAGTGGTCACTAATGACCTAGATGTTGATGCGATCTGAAATAACCTAAAAAAATAATATTTCCCTTGGTAAATTTGAGCTTGATCACAATGAATATTGAAATATCTGGAAAAAGGGAATAACTTCATATGAACGTCAACAAAATTTGCTCAAAAAGTGGTTTAATGAAGTCATATAATTTTATACATACTTTTCTCTATTATTAAATATTAAATACTTCTCTATTATTAAATACTGAAAACACATTATTAAAAAAATGTAACAAGTTTGAACTAACAATATTAATCAAATATTGCTTCGATTCATTCCTAGACATCGTTCTTCTGCTTGATTCCTGGCCACTTATGAATTCTTCTCGTTTCTCATGAGTATACACCTTGCCAGCAGCCTGTTACTTGTTTCACACACCTCTCTATGGACTGTCCATGACATGGCCACTTTGGAACTTGCATTGATCCTTCAATGAACTTCGTTATTTCTGAAATTTTTAGTTTACTAGTAACTGGAGATTCATATATTTTTTCTGGCCAGTCTATTAGTTCCAAAAGAGTAATTGCATTAGAATTTACTGCAGGTGATTTCCTGGGCCGAACAGATAGGTCTCTTGGTGTATCATCATCTTCATTCAATTATCTAGGCCCCTGCTTTCCTTTTTTCTTGATCTTCCGAGCATAAAAGTGTCTGAAACACCATTTCACAAAATGCGAACCACGATGAACGTTGGATTGTTGGCAAAACAATATCTGCTACTATTTTCTTCCGAGATTTTAGGAGCTTTGATTGGTAAAGAATGTGGCGAGGTCCATCCACCCAAGATAATTTTTATTTGATTTTAAACCAGCAGGGATAGTAAACTCCAACAATGTAATCCACTAGAAGTAGTAAGGTCTTCAAGTTATTACCTTTAAGGCCATGTTTTGAAACCCATATGCGACAAATTGTATTTGCAGTTGTTAACCAACGAGAGTGGCTTACAGGACCTATTTCTAATTATGCCAGATAAGTTGGAAGTACACTTGTCCTTATGGCATGAGTTATCCTGTAACCATAAGCGTGATATGTAGAGAGATCTTTGACAACAGTGTCACTGATTGGAACCAAAGGCTCTGGAAAGAATATTCTGACAGACGAGGGATTGATTTTAAGTTCGGTTGCAGTATCAAGCATGTTGCCAATTTTATCACTTTACTTGTTGTTAGACAAAGTTTGTCCATCCAACTCTGTCACTAAGTGCCGCAAAGGTAGCTCATTAGTATGAAGAGCACAAACCAACCAGATGAGTTTACGATTCAGTTTTGCCTCAACCCAATGCATGACTTCTCCTTTCCAACCAGTGTTAACATTAGTTGAGTCACCGCCAATAGCCAGCAAACTTTTATCAACGCTGTTTTTCTTTAAGAAATCCACAACATGGTTAGCAATAATTTCACCAGGTTTCTTTTTCGTTAAGTCTTTCTCTGGTGTAAAATGGCAAAGATACCTTCCACGTGGCTTACTGCAAATAGTGTAATGCTCTTCTTTCACAATACTTGGTCTGATACTGATGACCTGTGTTATCTACATGTAACAGATCTTTAGTGGAGTCTTTGCGGCCATCAAAAAAGATACATTCAATATTGCCTAATAGGCATCGAGCATAAAATTCTTTATTAAGTGATTTCATTAGTTTTTCTTGTGCCCTTTTTACTTTATTGTTATCAACCACAAGTCTCCTGCCTCCTTAAGTAATTAATCCAAAAATGCAGCTGATGTAATAGAAGCTGTAGCACGTACACCGACACCATACCTAATACTTAGCAATGCAACATTGCGCAATTGTAATGTATTATAATGTCTTGTACTTAAAGTAGAAGGTCCATCAGAATCATCACATGGAATCTGCAAAGGATCTTCAGAATCTTCATCCCTAACAGCAATTGGCTCTTCATCTTGTCGGAGAAAAGGACTTCATTTGGTTGTAACATTAACTCTTCCTCACTTTTCTGCTTATATTAAGAAATTCTTCTTAATTCATCGTCTTACCTCTTCTGCTTTTTAATTTGTCTTCTGTGCTCAGGCAGATCTGGTAATCCAATTTTATGCTGTCCAACAGATCCAATCTTCTCTCTTTGACTATTAATAAATAATAGTTCTTTGACATGGATCTTCATATCCTTGGAACCACAGCAGAAGATGTGGAGGAGTTCATATTTACAATCAGCACCACCTGGAAACCCTCAAATTCTGATCATGGCTTAATTTCACGCTTGAAATTGAGGATGTCAAAGAGCTTGTTTAACGTTGCTATTAAAACCACTTTCACTTTTCCTCTGCCAAGTGATATGTTTTTTTGGCCTTTTCCCAGTTTTCTGTGACTTGTGTGACTGTGACTTTCGAATTTAAAATTGGCGCCACAAAACAACTGTTTGCTAGATTCCACTTTTCAAGCACTTTTGGATAAATATTCTTTCCAAGAAAATCAGCTGGGTAATTTCTGACATTCTGTCCACTCTGCTCTCTTAGCAGAGGCTCCATGCCTTAGAACATCACGCAGACTTGGAATTCAGAAGGTAACATTTCTCGACCAGTTCCAATAAAGTTACTCATGTGAGTGGAAATTACCAGTCTTGTCTTCCATTTACTAGCCATGGTTTCAAATTTTCAGATTTTCCAAGTGGAAAAAATTATTCGTACCTGGAATAGGAAAAACATGAAAATGTCCCTATTAGTAAGATATTCATACAAATTAATAAAAAGACACTAAGCTGCAAATGAGTATTGTTTGTTTAAAAACTTTTACGAATGGCTAAATTTTGTTTAAAAATATTGCAGTTTAAGTATATTCTTAACTTTAGAGCAGACGTATAGACAGAAATAATGATAAGAAGAGGGAAGACAGTTTGCTGCGAATTTGACATAAAACGTATGTATATTTCTAATTTGAAGTAGCTTTCTACCAAGTAAGGCAGTGTAATTCCCACTTCTTTTCAATATAATTGTGAATCGCTAACCGAAACAACTTTTTGACCTCCCTCATTTTTGGAAAAAGGAATTTAAAAAAATCGACACGCCCTAACGTATAGAGAAAGCTTGAATTGACACAACTTGCGGTGCGGCGTGTACTTCCCTTGAGCGCAAATATTGTTTTGCGGGTTGCTTAAGGGAAAACTGTGTTTAAATCAGTGGTTCTTCAAGAGCACAAATTTTCTCGTAATATCTGCAATCATTACGTAATATTTTAATATTGGAACTAGGAACATACAAATACCCAGCCATCGATTAAAAAACCCTTTCATCAAGCGAAGCGTGAAAAATTCGAAAAAAAAAAATACATTCTATTTGTGAAAATTCAATGGTTTTAACGAAAATATTACTTCTGACATCAAATTTAATGAATTGTGCTCTATTCATACAACAGATTTAAGGAAATACTTTACAAGTTATGGTACTCGAACCGACATCCTTTCGAATTGTAAATCATTAAACAATCACGAAACCACAAACTATCCGATATTATATGCAGCAGGGCTGTTATCATATCAGAGAAGAAGGAAAATATTTCCACTGGAAAATTTTTGAGATTTCTCGAAACTCATTGCGGAATCATTTGAAGAATTTGTACCTACAAATATATATTCAATTTTTTATTTAAATTCAACTTATATTCAATTCAACTCATTTAATTCAACTTTATTCAATTCAAATTATATATTCACATTTTCGAAACTTAGAAAATCGGATTTACGCCATATATATAAAAGCTTTCGTCTCTATTCCAGCAGAAAAGGGGGGGAAAGGAAATTTGGAGCACTTTTTTTGGAAAATCTTGTTTATGTATTTTTGCAAAACTGTCACGATTTGACTCAAAATTACGTGAAAACGAATCATATTTTGAAGGAAAAAAGTGGGGTCTCAAGATCGATTAGGCGCTGGTGTCGTCCACAGAGAAACTAACGAACATATTTGAAAAATCCACTTTTTCGTTCCACACCATATATTTACAAACCGTATATTTCCGTCAAAATCTGGTCATTCATTTTTTGGTAAATTACAATACTTTCTTCATACCACGTAAACTACAATATAAAATTATGTAGTAATAGTTTTGTCTCAGAATCTAGTAATGACCATTTGAAAATTTTCAATGAAAACCTGGGTAGGTCTCAAACTGACACGTGCTATCTGGAGAATAATTAGTGGCAATAAAAATATTGTAGTCTTAATTACGTTTCTAAAATAATGATGGTAATAGTTCACAAAAAATAAAGAATTTTTTATCTCTAACTCATTTTTCTCTAAAACGCTTAAGACTAATTTTTTGAAGATTCCTATTGACGACAATGATTATGAACTACGACAATGGATTTTCCGTCTTGCAAAAACTCTCTAATATGTAATATTATGCTGAATTTATTAATTATTTTAGTCACCAAACTTTCCAGTCGGTCTTAATGAATCAGACGACATAATACTTCCTCGTTTACGTCATGCAGAGATAATTATGTAAAATAATGTTCAAAAAATCCAATCCCGATTTTGACGGAAATACACACACACCACAAAAAAAAGTTGCTCACGTTGTAATTAATTTGAACTCGATGGCTTAGGTTTCCGAAGCGAATTCCTTATCGACCATGTTGGAACGGTTCTTATAAAGTTAAGCTTCTAAAATTATTATTCTTAATTTTGTAGAGAATTATTATTCTAACACCTAAGACGACAAAATTGTCACCTAAGACGACATAACATACAATTATGTGAATTCAAAAAATCAAGACATTAACTGACGTCACTGCAGTGCCTCTGACCAGGAGTTCTGGGTTGGAGTTCCGATGATGGTAAGATTTTCGTCACTAGCAAGACAGCTAGGTCGAATTCAGCCGCTGTCTGGAGCATAATTCTAAAGGCCGGCTGCTCCGATAGTTTTCGATAGTTTTCCGTGGTTTCTCCGATCAATTTCCGGCGAATGGCGGAGCTGTACCCTAACAAATGAGCCACAGGGCTTCCTTGTCCTATCCTCATCCCCTACACACACACACACACACTCATATGCACTACACTATTACACTTGTCGTCTGGTTGGGATACACCTGGTTTGGGAAACACTAACGGAAACACTAACTAATCGATCAATCGAAAGCATCTGATTATTTGGCGAGTTGCCTAACCTCTAAGCGCAACGATCGAATTTCAGCCGGGATTCTTATAAGTTCACTCCGAATATTCGAGGTTCCCTTCTTGGCAGTGGAATGTCTAGGTGCCTCCCGCTTCGTCTGCAGGTTACGTACTTCAGAAACATCGCTTACAACCAGAGAAAGTCATAACTGAGTAAAGTATGTATAAAACGCTACCCAATGTTACTGAACAGATTAACAACCCTTTTCAGCTACCTATTTTCTGCTGACAGTGAACGAAAGTTTACAAACGGAGCACCCTCAATTTGTCAACTTTGTGCACGTAGCAAATTGCAATTTCGATATCCAGTATTCATATTTTCATTAGTAATCCAGTAGTAGTCATCTTCTATGAAGTACGACTACTACTTAGGACTCGAAATCAATCCAATTTGAAGTGTTCACTGTTGTTGGAATGTAAATATTCCGTCCTAACTAGGTCGTCTAACAAATCAAAATATCATTACGCTTCTCCATCATATCTACGACGTTTGTTTTGAAACCATTTTTTTGTTCGAAGCAAACAATATGATGACATTTTCTCTCAGTTCTATTTGCACAATTCTATTTGCGTAGGAACCCATTACTGATAAATGACAAAACTAGCGGTGTTATTACTGGCATTATGGTCTTGCCCCATCCTTTTGCCAACTGACATCAATCGCCGCCCAAAGTACATTCTTTTTTACAATTTCTCAATTTTTCGGTTTCCTAATAGTAGAACCGAAATATTAATTTAAGAATATTAAAGAAGAGTAAAACCTCGTCATAAATGGCAATTTTCATTGAAAAATATGGAGCTGTTTTTAAGAAAATGGCATTACTGTGAATGCGAAATTTGAAGCTCGTTTTCATAGAAACATTTTGAGTTATCGAAAATCTTCATTTATAGTCATTTGAAGTCATTCACTTTAAAACACATATGAAACAGTGTTTAAAAATTGCTGGAAATATGCATATAAACGGCGTGAGAGAGATTTTAAAAAATATACATTTGCGTAATTTTTAAAAAAAAAATAAAGAATACACCAAAATGAACTTTACGTCAATTTTAACAGTGCAATTAGCACAATTCCTCTGAAAGTTTTAAGAAGAAACAATTTGGATCCATTTTTGAAAAAAAGTGTTTGAGCGTTTCTGAAAATGCGGATTTGTGTGCTCATTTTCACCGAAAACTGTTGAATTTTTGACCGCGAAAGACCGCGAAAGAAAAATATATTCCATCTTGGAGATAATACCCTCAGCTGCCACGTTAGAAAAAAAACAAGTATAGGAAGGCACAGTTTGGTTGAGTGTCGAGAAAAATACTGAGATTATGACCTTCGGTATTGTAACCGCGTAACGGTATTGTAACCGCGTATATTGTAACCGTTCGGTATTGTAAGTCGGTTACATTGTTTAAATAGCGCGCGACAATGTTAAACTACGACCAAAGCAGTTATAGTACTGCTGAACTACAAGGGGGTGCGCCAGCGAGAAAGGATATTCTGTATCAGATTCTGAGTAAAAGTTCTGAACGCACTCACGTAATAGAAATCAACATCCAATCAGGAATCGCCTTGAAGAATTTATGACGGCGCGATCAGCACCGCAGGGAAAAACGCTCTCTCTGCTGTGAACCTTCGGACGGAACGGACCTGTACTGTCTTGCGTTATATTTCGCACGGACATTCCAAGTATTTTTTCTTTCTGCTGTGAACCTTCGGATGGAACGGACCTGTACTGTCTTGCGTTATATTTCGCACGGACATTCCAAGTATTTTTTCTTTTCTGCTGTGAACCTTCGGACGGAACGGACCTGTACTGTCTTGCGTTATATTTCGCTTGGACATTCATATTCGTTGGAGACTGCCGTCGAGCTGTGTTACTTCGCGAGGTCGGCGTGCAACAAATCGACGAGGGACGGTTTTTCACGACGCAAGAGGCTAATTCGACCTTGGACGCAACGGACCATCGCCGTCTTCTGGAGTGGCAGGAACGTGTCATCGCGGCGACATCGTGAGTCAAAAAGACCAGATTTTAAAACTTCGACAAAATCCCTTTTAAAAGAACAGTTGAGAGGAGGGTAAATCAGGCATAAGAATGTATAGAATTCACCTCACGCCCAGACAGAGAGTCAGGCATTTAAATTATCGGCTATTAAGCGTAACTTTTCAGTATTTTTCCATCGTAACGAGAATTCAGATAAATTGTTCATGCAAAAAGGTGTAAAATTTATTCTTTTCATTCTTTTGTTTAACTACTGTATTTGTTCTTCTAATGAATATTCTTTTCTGCAATTCATGATTTAAATTGTTTTTAATTAAATAGTAAAAAGGTTAATAAGTTGCGTGACAGTAAAACCGCTTATTAAAGGGATCTCATTCATTGTACCAGTTTATTTAAAATGTATATGCAAAGTGTATATTGCACATGTAAATTTTCTTTCAGCAGCGTATGTGATTTGATGTTTTTTTGTGAATTGTATAAAGGTATTTCATTGTGTTTGTGTAAAAGTGAAAGATTATATTGGGTCATTCAATGTATTTACAAATAGAAAAGGTACAACTGCAGTTGATCAATATCTGGGAAATTGCTGAACACTACAGCAAGTAATATGAATTTCTAGGTAATGTGTAAATTCAGTAGTAACATTAAGTTATTAGAGTGATCCGCTCATTTGTATCCCATAGAAGGGAGCGGTCACATATTTGGTGAATACGCGAGGTTCGAAATTGATATAACCTCGTCATATGTATTCCTAAAATAAGTGAAAGGTCACAGTATATCCGTCAACAGAACAATCCAAATAGAACACCTTCATCCTAATATTACATTTCCTTCGAAATACTAAGTCCCTATTAACTGTTCGTCGTGGAGTCGTAACGGAATTCTGCCGTTCCCATATCTGCCGGGAAACTCCTAACGTTGCGGAAACGCAACACAATATTTATTTGGCAGTAGAAGTTGTTTTGAAAATTATGAACTAATCAAACATTAATAGTGTTATCTGTATATATTATATATTGAAGTATGGCGGTAAGAAGCCTTATAGGACACTAATTTCCACATCAAAAGACAGTATAGAAGTGTCAAAATAGAGCACGCGCTCTGATGTAGAAAAAATTAAAAATGTGTATTCACGTAAAATATATTTGTTAAATAAAAAGTTTTAAACTCATTATGCATTGCATTTATTGCACAAAATATTAGAAATGATTTCAACGAATCTTATAGGCTAAATAAAATAGTGAACATTACTTTGCGTTTATGGAACGTTAGAATGAAATAGGTAAAAGGAAAGTTCTGCAATCATACAAGCAAAAAACAATTATAAACGACACTTCAAAATGGTAATGACGTTTCGTTTCCGTGTACGACACATTAATGTGCATTTTTTAAATTTCCAATGCCGATATATTCCCACAACTGCAATTAATTATTTCGTCTACGTTCCTCCGTTCCCTCATCTTCCAATAACGGCTTTTGGAAGTCTTGGCATGAAAAACCCATGTTTCATCACTGCTACTAATAAGACCGCGACAGACGGTAGATCCATATCCTTACCTCTCTTCCTTACGTAAACGAAAAGTAAAACGTTTCCTTGTCCTCGTCCTGATTTTGAAGTTCCATTTCGTCGATATCTCTTAACGTTTCGTTCAAGAGAGTTTTTGACATTGTTTCGTTTTGTGAATTCGTAAATCATAAAACTGGAGTGTGTCGGTATAACAATGGGGTCAATGAGCTCGATTATGAGGACCTCGCAAACTGCATGGTCAGCGGCACGTACGAACGCTCTCTTGCCTAAATACAAATAAAAAACTCAAAACATCGTTCACACTACGGCGTTTATACAGATATTTAAATTTTATTGATATCAAATTAAAATCCTTTAAAAGCATACGTATTTTACTTGGGGGTAAACAAAGTGCCAATGGATAATATTTACTCTATTTTTAACGCCAATTTGCAAATACTATTTCATTCTCTTTTGTGAGGACGAGAGCCTACTGCAGATGTCACAGACACGCATCACGTCCGGCAATTTTGGAAGTTGACAAATTGCAAAATTATAATATCGTTTTGCGAAATCATATGAAAATACTTTTACTCATCATTTGCAAAGAAAATATGCGTGAAGATATTAAAGCGTGCCATTTTCAGGAGAACGCACATGATTCTTAAGCGAGTATTTTTCAACTATAACTAGAAAATAAATAGAAAGATAACACAGCAGGTACTAAGCAAAACTTCTGTTGCCCCAGTTGCAGTGTAACAGTGTGACGTCAGAAGATTACTTATTTATACACGTAGTCCTATTTCAAAAGTACTATAACTTCCTTGCTGGGCGTGTCTGTTATGTCACATGCGTAACGCGTTAGTTTGTGTCGTATCTCCTGATGGCGGGTGGCGTATGCCAGTAATTAAAGTAGACGCAACAGCGGTTAAGGCGCAAATGCGCTTACATAAGCAGAAAAATAACATTTCATTCGGAATTCTCGCAATCACGTTGTCCGTTATAGTCAAACATGTATTCCTATAAGTGTTAATACAGACTTATTAAAATTATAACGAAGAAAAATTATTCACCCTAGTGGATGCCTCAAAAGTATCGCAATACAACTTTAGAGTGAAAAAATGCTCAGAAGCAAAGACGTTAAGAAGAATGTAATACTTCAAGATTATGTCGAATGGCATGACCAAATATCCAAATTATCTAATCACTCACAACATAGTTTGCATGAAGCTCTATATTTTACACTAGAACGATATAAATGACAATACACTGCAATAAGGCAAAAATTATTACGATTAGTAACTGCGCTTATCTCTCATCGATACAAAAATATGGACGGAGACGTAAAATAAAACAGCAATTTGCAAACGAAACCAATACATTAAAGTAATACTCCATTATTAATTTTTTTTTCTTCGCGAATCGTGCGGCTTTAAAAATCATCTTGACAAAACAATCGGACATCAAATATACAGCGATTAATTTTCGTAGGTGATTAACATTGCTAATCAAAATAAACCTTGCATTATAATGGAAGCCCAAATTGTTACCGGACGAACGGGTTCCAGAATGTAACTTGTGACGAAACTGTTGATGAAGAGACAAAGATTCATTGTAGAGACGTTAGCGATAATTGAACTTCACATGTTTGCAGTCACGATATCGATGAATCAAAAGTATCGCAATACAACTTAAGAGTGAAAAAATGCTCAGGAGCAAAGACGTAAAGAAGAATAAAATACTTCAAGATTATGAAATACCATATAACATCGCCTACATCTGTAAAATGTATCTAGCAGAGCACGTTGTATCGCTGTCAGCCTATTTGACACAACCCGCCTGACGTGTAGGCGTTACACGTTCCGTGTAGCACCGACTCCTGCAACCGTAATGACACATTAAGAATAGCTGGGTCCCCGAGGACAAAGAGGAACGAGAAGGATAAGAAAACAAAAATAAGAAACAAGAAAAGAAGAAATAGAAGGTGAAAGAAATTAGAAAAAGAATATACAGACAAAGCGAAGGAGAAGAAAGAGAACGATAGAACTGTTGACTCAGGCCAATACTGTGTGCTATTTACACCAGTCACAAATTCTGTACATTCTTATAACATACTTAAATCCCAGTGCAGCAAGGCCCCGACACCAAGAACGTGATAAGAATTATATCAGAGAACTTTTCGTCTATACATCTTCATTTTGTCTATTACTTTCTCGTTTTTCTTTCCACTATGTGATATGGAGAAATTTGTAATGCTGCAGGAAAAAGTGCCGTTTTATTACAAAAACTTGTTTTGTTGGTCACTGATACAAGAAAAGTGCGATTTTCTTCTTATTTGTAATAAATTTCTTTCTTGAATACGTAGTGTAGTTACATTCCACGTTTTGGGGGTCCTTGATATCGAATAAGTGTTTTTCTCAAAGCGCTTGTCAGTCCGTCCATCTCCCCATCCATCCGTCTATGAACACCACTATCGCCAAGATCATATATAGGATTTTTCCCACAATGAAAATTCCTCGATCATTTGCTCCGACTCAAAGCCCTCTGAATTTGAAAGTAATCTCTGCCAAGCGGAGCGCTGCGACAGTCGCCAGCGAGCCGCCACCGCCGCCGCCCCGGATACTGCGTCCGAGACCCTACCGCCACGGAAGATGTCAACCGCAGTGGACGGAATGTTTGGCACTTCAACGGCAACTGGACCACGGCCTACCAGCCCGGGAACTCTCTCTGTCTCTGTCTCTCTCTCTCTCTCTCTTGCTCTCTCTCTCGCACTCTGTCTCTCTCTTTCGCTCCCTCTCTCGCTCTTTCTCTCTTTCTCTCTCTCTCTCTCTCTCTCTCTCTCTCTCTCTCTCTCTCGCTCCCTCTCACTCTCTCTCTGTTATTGACTCCGGTCGTGAAAGCCTATGATTCTTAATAATCTCTGTCCGCCAGTGTACGAACAACTCAAGCGGCGAAACTGTACACAAGATTTTCGCCAAAATTGATATTCCTCAATCGATCTGGCTGATGTCGCGGCCCCTTGACTGTTTAATTATTGAGGGTACGCTATAATAAGTCCCTGTGGCAGTCTCAAAATTTTTTGAAACTTCACTACAATTTTTTGCTTTAAACTTTATGCTGGAATAGAGAAATGCACCCTTATAAAAATGACGCAGATCCAATTTTCATTTAATCTTTAGAATATTCGAAAATTGCAATGGTACAAAAAATTTGGACCCCTCCTACAACTACATTATTGAATAAAAGACAGTTGCTTCTTAATGAAATATGTTCTTTGATATTAGATTTTTCATTAATGTCATATTCGATGTTAAAAGATATGAGTAGTTTTCGCGTAATTTTTGGGTGAAAAGGTATAATATTTTTGTAGAATTTATGTCGAATGATAGGGACTTACGCAACACATCACTGACGAAATTGTTTCAGACCATCTATAGCAATTCTGTCGACCGTGAAGATAAATCAACACACATTGCGAGCTGGAAACTAGTGAAATCCCACCGGGTTAAATCATCGTTGTCATTCTAGGGTGGGATTCAGGGGGGGATGGGGGTCATGCTCCCCCCAAAAAAGGCCTAGAGTTCTCGTTTACCTTCCTTTATTTGGCAAAATTGATTTAAATATTTATGGTCGAATTATGTAATTATTTACACAATAATATTGTAAAGTATATGTACAGTACACAAATAACGTACAAAATAATAACAAATGTTTATTACTTAACAAAAATCTACGATGCCCCCCCCCCAAAAATGATCGGCTGTATCCACCCCTGATCAAGACTACTAGAACATTTGTGGATACTGTAGAATAAAGTGTCAAGAATTACGATCTCCGGAGAAGGATCTGTAAAAAGCTTTCTAAAAAAAACTTTGTACAGGAAACAGTAATAAAAATGTATTAATCTAAGGCAAAATGAAAACACAAATTTTGAATTCACAGTGTATGTATGAGGGTTGGGACATACGTCATGGTAAAAATAAATAAAAATAATAAAAATATAAAAAATAAAATTAAAAGGATTGTAAATCACCATATTTGGAGTAAATGGAATAATGTATGGAAAAATTCAATAACCACTTCACCCGACAAAGTCTAGGAACAGCAACCTACTATCAACGATAGGAAAACTCAATGTATTCTAACTAGGCTAAGAATGGGGCATTCCAGTTTGATACACTCTCACCTTATGTCAACAACTGATATAAACAAATGTTTAAAATGTGGATCTGCCATTAATATATCTCAACTGTTAATAGAGTGCATAATTATCAATGTGAGAAAGGAGTTTTCTCCGGAAATCTGAGAGAATGTTTGAATAACATAAAAAAAGGTATCTGCAATGATGAAATTCTTGAAAAACATTGAATTATATAATCGCATATAAGAACTATACTGTCAATTATAACATGATAAACATTGTAAAACTGTAACCGTCTGTGATATTGTATCTGTACTGTGAAATTGTTAACTGTATCATGTAACCCTATTATGTAATTGTTGACTGTAATAAAGGTCGGTAATGACCTGCTGTCGATGCGACAAAAAATATTTTAAAATTAAAATTAAAAAAGCGCGAGATTAGCTACACTTGAAACCTTATTAGCTTTGGTAAACGAACTGCGGATTGATTATTTTTGTACTGCTAACACAATAGTAACACCACCCCGGCTCTACTCCTGCCACTACTTGCAAAAGGAGAGCTCACCAAACCGTGGGCATAGTGTAGCTATATTTATGTCCAGAAGTAAAACAAAGTGTCATCTCATCCATTCCAGAAGCAAATCACAATTAAAACCAGGGGCCATTCCAGAAGGATTACGTACTTGTATTTTGGACCTCAAAGAAATCTCCTGCAAAGTTCACAACACGCTTACAACAATATGGGAGTCACTAAATACATCTGCTTTACCGTTTTCCCCAGTATGTGTGAATGTGGTCATCTGTTATTGCACAGCTTTTGTATAGTTCTGTCGTGTTGCAAACCACCTCCCACGTAATGGTTCCTTTACCTTTGGTATGAGGCCAAAGATATTGAAAAAAATTACATTTGTGTAATTTTTGAAAAAATAAATGAATGCACCAGAATGAACTTTACGTCATATTAAACAGTGCTACTACCACTATTCGTTGGAAAAGTTTGAGAAAAAAATTGAAGCCATTTTTGAGAAAATGGCGATTAAACGTTTCTGAAAATGCGGAATTTTGAACTCGTTTTAACAAAAAACTGTTGAGTTTTCGAGAAAATTTATTTAACATTATCTAAATCACTTGTACTCATAAATACAATAACATGAAGAAATCGCCACTAATGTAAATATTACTGACGTGAGATAACTCAAAAAATTATTTTTTTGTAATTTTTGAGAAAACGAAAGAATATAGTAAAATGTCATCGTATAGAGTTCGTTTGGTACTATCCATACCAAAAATTTAAAGAAAAAATTGGAGCAATTTTTGAGAATTTTTTTTAAAATTGCAAATATTACACGCTATATTGCGCGAAAACCACTTACATTTTCAAAAAGTTTACATGACCTTATTAAACGAACTAATTATGAGCAACAAACTTCATTTGAAGAAATAATCTCTATCTTTAATTTTGTAGTTTTAGGAAGACGCCGAAAAGAATTCAAACTTTTGCAATTTTCGAAAATTCAGAGTTAACCGTGAAAATTGGACCTACGCCACCTTTATAAGTGTGATAAACAGGAATAAGAATGTCGGTGAGCAATATCTAACAGCCGTGTTCATAGTCGACACTTCTTTTTGAGGATCACATGAGTGTTTACTTATTCGTATTTTCAATTCGCAGTCGTCACTTAAGTGTTTACATGCAGTCTTCACTTCTTCTCATAAGTGAGCTTATCTGTGCCCTTGAGTGGACCCTTTTTCATCAACATGGATAACCTAAACGATTTTGATGATTTTTGGAATATACTGAAGTCAATGTGAAAGATAGGATACCAAAATCATAGAGACAGTGACAGTGACAGATACGTCAGAGACATGGAAACTCCTGTGGAAATGAATCGTGAAAAAGAATTTAAAAAGAGATGTTCTGAAAATAAGTTTGGGATACTGAGGAACTAGAGAAAAGAGAAATTGTTCAGATATCTGTGCCCTGTTGGAGAAAATATTAGAGGAAATGCAATAAGACAAACTACCATTTTAATCAGAAACTTCATAACTGTGTTTGCCAATAATATTACTTTCCTAAATTGTAGAAAAACACATTAAAACATAATTTGAATTTGAACGTTTACATTTGTATATGAATTTTTGCATCTGTTCGGGCAGCAGTAACAACAAGGTTATTATATACGAACTAAAAACTACAACGCTAAAAAAACTTCTATTAAGCTTGTACAAGCATTCTCAAAGCATACAAAAACGCTACAAATGAAAATAAAACGCAGGAGAAGAGCAGGTCCCAATAATCAGTTGGCCGAACGGACTCCATCGCCTCATACCAATCTTCAAACTACAGCATTTTTATTCTGTCCTGTTTTGGGGGCTTGAGCGCGCTAGTGTTACGTATAGAAAATTATTTTATACATAAGTAGAACTTTTCCCTTTAAAATTTGGTATATTTATTTATCAGAATCATCTAATAAACAACTCTGCGCGTCACAGCCACTGGACCTGCTCAGTGCGTATTACACGCAGTGTATGCATTGCGGGTATTTTTCACAATGAGGCGACAACGAGGCTCACGATGTGATTTGTTTCGAGTCACTGTCCTCTCAAAATTGGTTTTTATTTGTTTAGGTAATTGGCAAATCAAAATTAATGTCTTTAATTTAATTTTCACATAAATTAATTCATTTTTTCACTAAATTCAACAAAAATGGTGTTGATAGAACAACAACAAATCAACAACATATAAGTTAAAACTTTTCATCAAATTGCCTCTGTTAGTGGCTTAACATGTATATGCTACCTTTCTCGCAGTAATTGTTCAGCCACTTAAGAGACCAAATAGCTACTAAGCAGATGTATTTATTAGTCATGAATTTTGAGTTGTTTAACAAAGAGCTCGGGGGCGTCGGGACAGTTTTTTAATTGAACAGCTCGAGTAACGTTTGTAATAGGAAGTTATTACAGCAAACCCTCGTTAGTACGAACTTACTTAACACGAAATTCGTCGTCAAAATAACACGAATTTTTATAACAAGAACACCGATTATTTCAGTCCCTTGGAATTTGTGTTAACAAGGGTTTACTGTATAATATATGAATAACGTTATTTAATTAAACAGTATACGATAAAACAGTATACGACGTTATTATAATATTGAACACATTAACATTAAAAGCAACTTGCTATCGAAATGGGATTGTTAATTGGATGTGTCTGGATGCAATCTGATGCAATAACATGACTCATCGCAAGGCTCGAGGAGGAAAATACTTCCTATCCCCTACGCATATGCAACCCGCAAAATTGAAATGCATCACCAAGGAATGGATGCCTAACTTTCTTCGTCGAAGAGTGAGGCACAATTTTGTTACAGGAAAATCCATTTAACTTCACTCAATGAAGGTAGAAGTTTTCTTTCCCCAAAACGATGAAAATCTCGTCATGTAATCGACAATGAACACACTTTTACTTTTTCGTACACATCGAACAGAGGTTATGCAATGCTGCAAAATTTTCGAAGTTTCAGGAGTCCTCGATACCGATTTTTTGTTTTCAAAACGGGTGCGTGAACAATAGTAGCATCTAAAACGTGCACAGAATTTTCACTAAAAGTAAAACTGAAATCATTTTCTACATGTTTTCGAAATAGCTCTAATTGTTTTACTTTTTCTAAACTATAATAATAAACAAAGTATGTTTATAAAAATGACGTACGTCGAAAATTTTGAAAGTATTGAGCCATCATGTAAAGTATCCCTCAAAAATTAAAGCAGTTGATGTTCTCGGGTACTTTAAAATACAATATTGTGGATAGTCATCACCTGAAGGCAAAGGGTAATGCATTGCTTCATCCCCACACGAACGAAAAGAAGAAAGAAGACGATATTTCACTACCGAGTTGACAGAAGTTGCTCGGGAATGTTCTATTAGCAAGAAACAAAAATGAGAGAACTGGCAAAACAACAGAAAATAATTTGTGCCGCATTGAATAACAAAATCCACTCAATTGTGCGACTAGAAGTACGATTCCCGCACCTCGCAAACGCCTACACCGTGGCGCAGGCAACTTCGTCCGCAATCGACTGCAGCCTGTCTACCAGCCCGGTCGGACTACTTCCGGCCACATGACGCCTGCGGCCAGCGGCGCGGTCTGCAGCGGAGATTCCCGCAGGCTGCGCGTGGCGGGCGGCCAACTCGCGCTCAGCTGCCTGCCCGGCTGCCAATTGCGCTCGGCGACGGCGGCGAATTGCGGCGATGCGCCGAGGGGCGTCGCCCGCCGCCTCCAAGGCCGGCTCGCATTCCCTCCATAGTGCGGCGCCGCCCCCACGCCTCCACGCCCTCGCGCCCTCCAGCTGCCGCTTAACAGCCCGCGCTTGCGAAACGCCCCCGGCCCTCCGCTTCCAGCTGCCACTTGAACTGATATGCATCAACAACCCCAGGGGCACACGGATGGATTCGAGCAACTGCGAACGAGACCTCCCTTTCGAAATACAGCACAGTATTGTTCCTCGGTCGGGACCCACAACTTATCCACAAACACCAGGAGAAGTAGAACTGGTCGTTAATAATGTTGTAAAGATTTCAGATCTACACGTGACATTGACATGTTACGTTCCGGGTCTTGCTGCGCGTAAAACCATCCAAATTTCTGCAGACATTATAACTTGCGCACATTTCTGCTGGAAGTCACAAATTCTCTTTGAGTACTTAACTCTCTCAGTGTACATACATCCACGTATGTGAACCGCTATGATACAGGTCACATGGATACGAATGCTGTCGTTGAGACTTCAATTCAGACATATCAATTGACCTATAGGTACCGAGAGGACACTGTTCCCGGGGACTTCCGCTGCTATGATAAAAAGTCAGGAGTACATAGTTCCTTTCCTGCACCAAATTAACACGGTATCTTGGGCATCAGCACCTTCGAGCAAACCTACCCAGCGACCTACTGCTTAATTGCCGTGAGCCCAGTGATGTTGCTACTTCCACGTATAACAATGCCTATCCATATCAGAAAAACTACCTGACGCAACCGTCGGTTCATATATCCTATCCGCAGGAGAATGCGTGTAGCAGTATCTTGCAAGTCGCTTTAGGAGCTCAAGAACTGAATTTTAACAAAATTTGATCAAACATGAATTGTCTGATGGCTTATACATCTAACCTTCCTGCGAAGCTTCTGTCAGACGGGAATTTTCTTTCTACTTCAATGTTGTGGTTTAACATTGTTTACAAATAACCTCATGAGACAATTGTAAAAGAAAACAAAAACTAGAACGTAGCCAGAGCCTTCTCCTGTACGTCAAGCAATCCGATTCCACATTTTAAGTGTAACACAGTAACAGAAATTAGAAAATTTGAAGATGCAAATTAGAAGATTTGAAACTGCAAAATAAATAAAAAATATTACATTTACTACCGCCTAGGATATTTTTGTTATCGGCGAAAATTTTGAAAACAATTCTCTTTCCAGACGAATTTTAAGAGAGATAGTAGTTTTACTTTCGAATCTGAATAAATTACATGTGAAACTTTGTGTATTTCCAACAAGACATCTTAATAATTAATAATACTATAAATACCAACGTTTTAATAGAAGATACAGCGGCATCGTGATGTCAAGGCCCTCTGTACAAATTAGCCAAAGTGAAATCAGAACATGTTAACAATGCAAAGCATTTATTTCTTAAATTAGTAACATTTTTTAGAATAATCAGTAACTCACAAACAAAACCAACATAGGTGAATGCACGTAACACCTCTATTAATTTTATATTTAATTAAATCAGCACCCTTGAAATATGCAGTTGTTGAAAATGATACGCAGCGGGTGGGTGAAGTTTTAGTTGATTCTAGAGCTGAATGATATGGAATGGTGGTCCATGAGTTGCGTATTTAGTTCAGAATTGAAGAATCTTAAATGAGGAATGGTATTCCTCATTTAATTGCAGATACGGTTTTAAAGAGGAGACATTCACATGACCCGTTATTTTAATTGCTTCTTTTCCTTGTATTCCGACGTGAAATTATTGTCGAGCGACTTGAATGGTTAGTAATATTTTTATGTGTGGTATCCAAACCAGTTTTTTGAACAGAAATATTAATCCTTGTAGAAACTTGATTCTGGCCAACAGGACCATTCTTATACCACAAATTATATTTTAGGTAAGAAGGATGCGGTGTGAGAAAGAGACGATCCCTTTTCACTTGCTTACCTCCTTTCTCCATCAACAATTTGTAAAGACGTACAGGACATCTAAGAGGTTATGTTCATTCGCAATTTTCTCGGACATGATGTACTGGAAACAAGTGCATGCCGCGGCGATAAAACGAAAACGATAAAACGAAAACGATAAAATTGCACGGATAAAATGCTTCTGATTGGACGAGGCGAATGCCATTCTTACATTTCATTGGTGGACGTCCCATGTGAGAAATAATCATTATAAATATATTGATACACTATGTTAATTTTAATATGAGTTTGTTTAGCATATGTTCAAATATTTGTGAAATGTTTACCCAAAGCAGTGCATATATTTGTGAATTAATACGTGTATTTTTATGTATATACTAAGTGTAACCCGTCAAAAATGACGAGGCGAAATAAAACTCACATACTGACAACTCATTTCAATTATCTAAACTTAATTTATTTCAAAACTTCTTTTATTATCGGTAAATATCATTATAATATCGGTAGTATCGCTTGGTGATATAGGTAAACATCACCAAAATATTTACCTATTTGTGATAGTTGCCATTGCTTACCATGTCCCATGGAGAAATCCAATTTAGTTTCTTTGATATTTACAGTCGTTAGGCATACTGAGTTCTCCGAATCCAACAGCGTGTTTGTGCTGAAGGATTACAATGTTCCCACAACTCTTTCACATTGAAGTCAACAATGTTATGTTTCAGACACATGATCTCTATAAGTAGTATCTATTATATGAATATAATAGGTCCCTATATATAGGTCCCTAATAGTTTGTCAAAAATATTTTACAAAAAATAGCTATAAGCTAAATAGTTCATTTCAAAAGGTCGCAATGCAATTTGAAAAATTGTACACAGACTGCCATGTAAGAATGAAATATTATTGCAGCTTTGAGTTTAGCTCGGAGCCGTCAAAAAAATCAATTTGGCAAAGTATACTCGGTTTGCTCTATTTTGCAAATTCAATTTTCATGACTCTTAATCCTACTCAAATTGCGAAACAGAATAGCGCGCCGCAAAAACTATGGAATTGTACCGCCAGATTTCGTGCAAATAGCACTGCATTTCATAACGACCCGTTTAGGTTTTTATTATTTTATTGCTTACGGGGAGAGGTCCTATCTGAAAAATCTTTTTTGGCTGCATATCCTTAAAGATCTAAACCATAAATATGAATAATAATAATAATAAAGTTCCTAACTTGTTCCAGTTGAGCGAACTTAACAATATAACTCGGAGACGCAGGAAATTATTGTTAAATTTGTTTTTAAAAATGTATTTGCATTTATTTATTTACGATTTTACAAACTCAGATCAGCTCATTATTTGTACAATACACTAAGTTGCTTCAATATAGGTTACAGTTCTTTTTGAGCAATACATTTCGAATTTAGCATTAAAAACTTCCTCTTTTCTGGTACCACTGCTTGTTCACATTTTGCGTTCCCTGATTTACCCATTTTCTCTGCAACAGCAAAGGATGCCCCTTTCTAGGGCGCAGCATCCATAGTTAAGCCTGTGACGCAGCAGCAAATGTTTCGTCGCGGTCGCTCATCAGGGATAATGATTTGTCCAAACGAACAACTCAATCCAATCAAACCTCAAATGGAATGTTCATATAACAGAATTAAACACTAAATTAAGCTTATTATGTTATGCATTCAGAATTCTTTCTAATTCTGTCAGCCTTCATGCAGCTCGTTGCGTGTATTTTGAAAATGTACATTCCCGCCTGAGATATGGCATAATATTCTGGGGAAGCTCATCCTTAAGTGCCCAGACATTTAGATTGCAAAAGAAAATTATCCGAATAATGAAAAAATTCCATCCACGTGATCCGTGCAAGCCTCTTTTCATTGAGCTTGGAATCTTACCATTGTCTTGCCTATTTATTTACGAGTCTGTAGTATTTGTCAAAACTGACTTACTTAACGGCGGAAACTTATTTTCATGTAATACTGATATTTATAGTTCCAACACTCGACGTAGAAATCATGTTCATCAAGTGTCAGTATCAACAGCTCACTACAAGAAATGCACATACAATACATGTACGATACTTTACAACGCATTGCCAGATGAAATTAAACAATTAAAATTGGTACACAAATTTAAGTTAAAAGTAAAATCTTTTCTGCTGCAAAACTATTTCTATACAGTTAGAGACTATACTGATCGTCAAAAAGAAAAATAATGTTTACTTTAACAAAACCAAGATATAGTATAATGAATTAGTTTACATTTGCATTGTATAATTTTTTAAAAACTCAATATGCCTGTAACAAGTAATGTGCTTCAGCTTCAGGGTCAATAACCCCATCTCGATCGGGTTTTCGTCCAGTTTCCCTGATCCATTGAGCAAATGCTGAGATGGCCCCTTGATTTGCTTCTGGACGTAAATGTAGCTTCATTATGCACACGTTTTGTTGAACTTTCCTTTTGCTTGTAGTGGTAGTAGGGCTTAGGGTGAGTTTCTATTTTGTTAACAATACAGAAAAATCAAATCTGTTCGTTCCTTTACCGTTAAAAATAAGTTTTCTATAACTCGGCAACGAAAATATCTATTTTTTTGAAATGTTAATCTCTCGCTGTTTAAATTTTTATTATTATTATTATTATTATTATTATTATTATTATTATTATTATTATTAGTGATGGGTCGATGCCTGAATTTCTCGATACTTGATACTCGATTCTCGATACCATACTACTTTAAAGGCTCTGCAGAAAAAGTGGTTCAATCAGAATTGGAAAAATGTATTTTGTTCTTCACAAATGCCTACATGTACTATTTTAATATTTAAAAACTAATGAGATGAACATACATTTTTTTAAGTTTTTAAAGTTTATTATTAAGGTAAACTAACATTCTAACTCTTTCTGGGTCCATTCTATTTCTTCTTTTGTCACAAATCAATCCAGCTGTACTGGAAAGTCTCTCCGAAAACACCGAAGCTGATGGAATGCACAAGTATCGGAACAGCACTTTTTCTTAAATTGAGGAGAGTCATTTTGTTTTTCCAGTAAGATTATTTCATTTGCATCAGGAGGAAGCAAGTTCGCACATTTCATTCATCCGTTTGTGCTGTGGTTTCGTATACACACCATGATATTTGGTGGTCATTCTTCAGAATATTCCTATAAAGAGACCACATGTCAATGCATTTTCGGGGGTTCTGTATTTGAGGATGCATACAAAATAAATTAAATGAATAAAAAATCTGAACAGTAAATGCTTGTCTAATTTTAAATTTCTAATGTAGAGAATGAAAATGAGTTATTCGGAATCATATACAGTGATTTATTTTTTTTAACTACTAAAATATCAAAGAATCGAAATCGTGATTAAAGGGTTTTTAATTTTCTTATGGGCACGGTGTATTGTAGGTTCAAGATGTTTGATTAATTCTTTGAATCTATTGTCCTCAATAATACTGATCGATTGATTATCTTTGCGTATCATGTAAGCAAATGTTCTTGTTATTGCTTTTGAACAGTTGTCTCCTGATTTATATTTGTTTGTGGCCATAAAATCAATGAGTGTTGCTTGATTTGTGTTGAAACTTGATGATCTTGACAGGACCTGTCATGGGTCAATAACTTCTACCGCTTCACTTGTACGATCTGCGACTATTCCAACGTCCAATGCAACATTATAAAAGTCGTCTTTTTGTCACTTTAGAATGCAGAACTGAACTCGAGAGCTCCGTCAGATGCCTCCGCGGTGGGCTGATGAGGGGAGTATCCCGGGAAGAAACGCTGTCATCGAGCACTGCTTATCGTGCCTGTCGTCACTAGATTGCCAAGAGCTCACAAGGAAGAGTTTCCCAAAGCTGAATTGGTCGCGAATTGCGGACTATCTCACGAGATGGTGACAGACGCGAGTGGGATAAAGAGCGGCACGGCGCTCGGACGTTGCAGCGTCGTGTAATTTCAACAACTGTAAGTGAATCCAAACACACGGACACTGCCTTCTTGCTAACAGAAGAAAAATAGGAGAAAGAGGAATGAAAGGAAGACGATTCTTCCGTAAAATCAGAAGAGATGAGAAATGACATAAATAATTAAAAGTATCGAGTCATTTTCCGAAAGTATCGATCGCTATCGATACCACTCGAGTATCGAGGGTATCGAGGTATCGAAAGTATCGAGGACCCATCCCTAATTTTTATTATTATTATTATTATTACTATTTTTTATCTTTCAACTATTAATAGTTAGATTGTTGGGAAGGGATTCTGAAACTCAAGAAAGCGTGCGCAGATGATTTTCTCCCCCATACGTCACATACAGTTTCTGAATGTTTTTGACTAAATGAATAAACATTTCTGCGGTTTCCTCATCACTCCGTTGATGGAAAAGTGACATACGTAAAATAAAAAATAAAGAGACCAAATTTTAAAAAAAAGTTAGTTTCCAATAAAACATGTCTGTGATTTCGGTAAAGTGACACCGTCTGTTGGAAGAAATATAAAAACATAGTTGCGACACTTTTTCACACAAATACACGTTTTTACGGTTCATTGGAAAAAATCTAAAAATATTCACTTTTTACTTCTATCACTTCTCGATCAACGGAGCAATCAATAATTGTACACCCGTGGAAACCTTAAATTTCGCGTCGAAAACGCCTTGCCCCGGGAGGCTGATGGTGATGGACATCCCTGCCTGTTAACAGCGATTTCTGGCGAAGTTTTTGCAAACTACGTTCTCTAGACCGAACTTGAAGATTAAATTTATTTGATTGGAAAGCGTATAAAATACTGTGACGTCCAATGAAAGCTAATACTAGTAGTATAGATGTAAAAGACTTTCGGGATTACCACATTCTACATTTGTTTAGTCAATGTTATGCACAGAGCAGCCAAAATTTGCATTTGCAGACAAAGCGAATATTTGAATTCGGTAGAAATTACATTATTGACGGTTATGTAGCTTCTAGTATTGTCATACTAAGTAGCTACTGGTATAGTAGATATATTAAGGATGTCTTTCCGCTAGCTACAATTTTAAAGTTCAGAAAAGAATTGCATAAATTCGTCTCTTTTGTTGACATTACCGATTTTCTCTCTTTCTGAATATCAGCCTCAGAATTTCAACTGTCCTTGGAAGATTCGACTCCAGGTCAAAATGAGATAAAGATGCAGCTTTGCCACTTGGTAAGAAAAGAAAAATCAACATTTTTATGCACAGCCAACAAACAGAACAAATAGGGATTCCCCCTATTCAATTTTTCGACTTGGCTCACCATGCCACACGAGAGCGGGTTATCGCATTGGAGAGCGGCAGCTATTGGAGGTGACGTTTTTTGGTTTCCTTTAAAAAAAATATTTATTTTAGGTCGCTTTAAAAAGATCTAAGGTCATTAGCAACCACTATTGATTTACGTCAGAGATACATTTTATAAATTAGAATACACACAAATATTCGGTACAATAATTCAGATCATATTATCAAGACCAGCAATAAGATAATTAAAAATTGACTTGCACCCTTCAATTGAATTAAATATTTCATAAATTTAGTTTTTGATGCCATTAAGGTTGCTTAGATTTTGGAGGCTTAAACGTTCAAGTATAATATGAGACGTTGATAACATTCCTCCACATTTTGACAGGTGGCTGGGTCGTTTATTTTTATTAGATGGGAATGGCTGAGGAAAGAATGGTCAATTCTTAATCATGTAAAAATCCCTTGTTATTTTCTTCTTAATGTAGTGTTTGAGATATTTGAGTCTGTTACAGATTTTCGTACAACATGGAGTTTGGATGTTGAAGCTTTCCACTGGTGATCCGATACCTTAATAATGTGTTGTGTGAGGAGTACTTGTACACGAGCACAATTGCTATAAGAATTAAAGAGTACGAATTTAGTGGTTCATTTCAAGCTCCTATTATGTTTGAGGTACCTTAAAATGCTGCCTACGGCTGCAAATAATAATTCGCGGGCTACTCGCTGGAATGGACCCTGATGACGAAAGGTATCATTACCTCATTAAAAGTACCTAGTAAATTTTTGATATGATGGCTTCGGGCAAAATTTGTACTCCAAGACAAAACCGCTCTCCACCTCTTTGTGCACCTTACCCAATACTACAATAACACAAAATATAGAAATTGCAGTGACAGGACAGGAACAGTGTCAGCATTGTTACTTTTTCAGGGAGAATCGAAAGGAAACTACCGTATGCACATGAATGGTCATTTCAGAGCAATTTCGGTCACGAGGGAGATTTTATATCGTCCAAACTCTCGTAACTTACACATCCGTATAATATTCAAATAAATTTATAAAAGTAGGCGTGACGTGTCATTAACGAATATACGATTACAATCAAGGCTCTGGAGCAACGAAGCATGAACCGAGCACTTCGAATAAACAATATGGAGCGAACGTGCCGTAATCGGCATACAGCAGGGGAAAGGTGCGTTACGAAATTGACTCGGCTCCGGATTACGGAATTCACTTGGCTCCATCCTACTGCTGGACGTGTCGTGGCGGTGCTCCGTTATTTAAAATTTTTTGTCATCAGTGTATTACATTTCACAAAAGCTTTGTGTGTGTGTTTTTAATTTTCTTACTCATTAACTGAAAGAGATGTGCTCGAAGGATTGAATAAGATAATACAATTCATTATTTCAAAGCACAGTGTAACGATATAAAATAAAAGATATAAATACAGAACTTAGTGCCGGTGGAATTGTGACAGAAAATATTGTTTATTGTCGTTTATGTCCAGACGGTCAGATTTCGCTCAGACTAAGAAAAAGGTCAAGCAAAGAATGAGAGAACACCTGAATAACATTAAAGAAGCAGACCTACGTCTCAATTCGTTCTCACGTAACAGAAGACACATATCTTATATTTACTTCAATCAACCCATCATACTTGACAGAGAATCTAGAAAATATCCCCAGATCATTTCTGAAACCCTTCAAATCAAACTCCATTATACTGTCAATGTTAATTTAGATTCTAATTCATTTAAAGTGTGCACGACAATGTACTAAGTACACTCGACTCCGGTTATAGTGAACTTCTGGAGAGTAACATTTTGGTTCACTTTGAAAGAGGTTCTCTATTTTCGATGATGTCAACATTAAATAAATTTCTTCACAATGATTAATTTTATTAATATCGAGATACAGCAAAATACATTAACAGCACCAACTGAAAATATCAATATCTTTATTCGACCTTAAAAAATCAATTATTTTCAATTGTTTGCTTCGTACACTTTTCATTAGTAATTTCTCTAGATCCTTCTAGAGTTTGTGCGTTCTCCACACTTGAATCTTCAACCTCCACTGTTCTAAATATCGTAATGCAGTCCTGACACACTTCAATGCCTCTTCCACTGTTGGAACATCGTTCCACACGCCGAACGCCCTTTTACTCACCTAATAACATACACTGTCAGAAATTACATTAAATTTAATGTAGATTTGCTGTAAGACTGTACATGCATTTTAATGTACCTTGTACATTAAAGGGAGATTAATGCACCTGTACATTAAATTTAATGCTTAAAATCAATGTAGATTTAATGTAAGAGTTAACTTAACTTACTTGTGTACTTTAAATCTACTTTACGTACATGAAAATTACTTTCATGTACTTTTACATTAAAAGTAATGCAGAAATTTCTGACAAGTGTACGAGATCGGCACGGTATTTCACTGGACGTATTTCCTACGTTCACTATTGCCGAGGCTTAGAGTTCCCTATAACCGAATCTTTTTATGCTTATTTGTATTGTAAGTGATAAACTATACATGGATTCTTCCGTTAACTATTCCATAATCCTTCTTTCAGATTTATCACCTTATCTAAGTACATTCCCCCTTTCCCTACTTACCTATGTACCTACCTTCATTCCCCCTCCCCACGTCTCCCCAAGTGCCGCAAAAAATCAAAATATCAGTTTCAAACTTGGCCTCGAGTTCCTTTAAATCCATCGAGGAATATCAATTTTTCAGAAAATCCACTGAACGATTTTGGCAGTAGCGTTGACCGTAATTCTGTCTGTTCATCACGATTACCGTCAGTTCATGTTTAACGCAGAATATAATGTCAACACATCGGATGGTCTTGAAGGAATAATGGCAATAATCCCCCAAACTGCAACGTAGCTTCTGCAACCATACCCTCGTTAGCAATGAGTGTTAATTCATACACCCAATGATGACGGCTTTCTGCAGCAATGATGATGGTTACAAGGAAAACTCATAATCTTGTACACATTTTCTTGTGCATACGCCAGACTTTTTTGTGATTCCATAAATTCGGTCGCATTCTCCTCCCAACACACGAAACATTGGGTGTTGAAATTGAAGTATCTATTACATGATCTACGTGCTGCTGATATATCTTTCGGGAATCGCTCGCATTCCGTCCGAATTGATACAGAAAATAATTTTGGAATAATATACTTCGTATAGCTAGTGTATAGTATATATAATAATAATAATAATAATAATAATAATAATAATAATAATAATAATAATAAAGTCATCTAACAGGGAAATACATTGTAAAAACTAAAAATACCTATGCAATCTCTGTTCTTACGTACAGCTTCGGTATTATTATATGGTCCTGAACTGACCCCTAAAATCTTCGATTTGGAAAAGATCGTACGAGTGGTTTAGGCTTTAGATTTGTTCACATACGACAGAAATTTGAAAAAATTACTTTTTGGGTATCAGGGAACCCCAAAATGTGTATTTCCGTTGAAATCTCGAAATCGATTTTCCGCAGCATTACATAATGAATAGAACTTTCAAACGTGAGTTTAATCTCAGTAAGTAGGTAGAGTAAAACATTAACATTTAATCGTATTTTTATAATGACCTTAGGAACCTAACAATACATTAGAGAGACCATCAATAATGTTGGTGAATTTCGAAATAAAATGGAAAATTTCGTGAAATTTTAAAATCTCGTGTGTGCCCCCCCTCTCTCTCTCTCTCTCTCTCTCTCTCTCTCTCTCTCTCTAT